>JAFFZR010025656.1:0-23070 GCA_018397195.1 Lethrus apterus | reverse complement strand
TGTTTTATAAATGTTTTTCATCCTTCGGACTGCATCAATATGTATTATGCATCTCACATCAATAATAATAAAAGAAATTATTATAAATTATTTATTTACCACTATTATAATTATAATGAAATTTGCAAAATTATTTTCTCCAAAACTCTTTTAATAACGGTTTTAGAGAAAAATTGTCTTATAATTAATTATAGCAGGCAATCAGAGCAACTTAAAAATATAAAAATATACAGAGTGTGCAATTTAAAAAATTAATCGTTATCTTAGCAACCCGATGTTCTTTTTTTTATAATTTATTGCGCGAAATACGCATTACAAGGTACTTAAACTTTGTCCATTTAACAAAGTTTGTATCTCTTTAAATAAAAAAGTTAGCTATTGTAGAATAATTCGTGAACAGCCAGAATGCAAGAAATTATTGTTCCTTAACTAGCGATCTTAAAGAAAACTTGCCTTACAATTAATTATAGTAGGCAACTAGAGCAACTTAAAAATATAAAAATATAAAAATATACAGGGTGTTCAATTTAAAAAATTAATAGTTATGCTTGTATCATAGCAACGCGATGTTCTTTTCTTTTTTAATTTATTGCGTGAATTGACCATTGCATGGTACTTTAGCTTTGTCCATTTAACCAAGTTTGTATCTCTTTAAATAAAAAAGTTAGCTATTGTAGAATTTCCCCGTGAACAGACTGTATACTGTTTATCATTAATCATGATTTATGACTATGTATTCGAAATTCGAGGTTTTGTATTCATTTTGACAGTTTTCCATAGAAATATGACGGGGTGAAATCATTTAACAAAATATTACACATAAATTAAATTATTTACAATTTTATTTTTAATATAAGATTCTTGTTTGTTATTGCTTGATATTTATCTCATCTTACCTATACTTTTCTTCTATTCGTGAGCAAGCAACCGATAAAAAATCGTGAAATGTAAGAAAAATATATTTATTACGACACACAAGTATGGTAACCGTGGTAACCATGATAACCATGGCAACTTTTTCAAGTAATATTTATTACTTTAAAATGATACTTAGATAAATCGGATTGTATGGGTCGCGCCATATACAAAAAGTTTTATTTTATTCAGCGTAAGTCATACAAATCTTTCTGCACTCTCACTGTTTTCATATTGAGGTTGTAATAAATTACGGCGCATCTATTTATTTTCCAAGATTTACGGCATTTTCTGGCTACCGCCGTATGTGTAAATTACGTATCAATTGCGATTTTTTAAACACACATACGTTACGGTAGTCATGTTTGTAATAAGTTTTTTTTTCTTTGGCGACGCGACTTGTATTAAAAAAAATACTTAAGGATAGATGGGCTAGAGATTTCATGCGTAAGAACTATGCGAGTGGCCACTACGTTAACATTTACGAAAGCATAGAAATTCCGTGATGCATAACGGTTACGATACAATTGAAATTAATTACCGTTTCATATATCTTCACCTTGTTGCCGCTGTCAGGAAAAAGTGTTTCAAATTTTAGTCGAGAGAAAAACGAGCTTTATGTTTTGTATATGATTGACGATCCCACCGTCGTAAATTAATTCCCGAGTTATACTAATAATTGTAGAATGAATTTTTATCCTGATTAATTGGTCGAGTATTTGAAAGAATGTTTACTTTGTTTGGCGTTAGATAATATAATTTATTGTGCGGCGTTTGATTTATGCACTTTACGTGTTTCCATGGTGACTTTACACATCGCGTTTCTATTTTAAAATTACACACGAATGTAATCTGATAATACCCGGCCAACTCGCCCTATCGATCATTTACTCTTGTACCGAACAGTTAACAATTTCATATAAAATTTCAGATATATTACATTAACAACATTCTCGAATGTGCTGCAAAATTTAAAATTTTCTAAAAATTAATTTATGATATACAGGGTGATTATAAGTAGAAATTGTTTAACAGGTGATAGCTGACAATAGCCCATACTCAAATATGCAAAAATGTTATGTTGAAAGGTATGCCAGAAAAAAATATTTTAAGTTTTGAGTAAAATATGACAATAACACCGAATTATCATCAATAAAAGTTGTTTTGCAACATTTCATGTTATACCCGCCAAAGGACGTTGCTTTTTCAACGTGGCACATATTGAAATGGACACAGGACCGTACTTAGAACCGAATTTAAAATGAAGGGACCGTCGTTTTTGCGGATTTGGGTTTGGGTTAAAGTCAACTATCACCTGTTATATCTGTAATTATTTCAGAATCACCCTGTATACACATACACATAGCGTTGGAGACATGCTCGTAGTTCGAACAGTCAAACATCGATCTTACAATCGTGTAGACGAAGCTTAAAATCGAATTGTACGATTCATCGAAAAAATTTGGTGTGTGACTCGTTTGAATTAAAAGCCATACACATAAAAATAACATTTCCAATTTTAAAACATTTTAAATGACCATTTATTGTTATACATTAAACTCAGATTTCAAAAAATAATAAAAATGTGCGAACGATTAAAGATATCATCAAAACTAATGAATCCAGTTTTTGAATACAAAATCCCCTTCCTGAATTGTGTGTGACCTAATTTTAACTTCATCATGCGAGATTCGTCAGTTCTTTGTAGGCGTTACGTTTCGAATTCAACTAATTTCTCACTTACCATACATACAAATTTGAATTCATTTAGTAATTTAAACGTTTTCATGCAAAGAAATTTGTCTACTTAAACTTTCTAATTAATGAAATTGCTTTATAATTATTATCATGTATGTAATTAATATATAATTAATTTATAACAATTTTTTTGCAAAATTTTAATTAAACATTTTTAATTTCGAATGTGAATTTTAACATTGAGCACTGAATGTTTCCGCAGTTAAGCGAATCTAATTTATTCAATATTAAATCCTTGTTTATAATTCTAACATTAAACACGTTTGGAGAAAAATATTTTTCCTATAGGTAAACGAATATTGATTACCTGTGTTAAGCGTTTTTATTTTATTTGCATTTTAAGCCGTCGTGATTAATAACGAGCTCATAAAACTTGTTAATAAAAAAAACTTTATTAAAAAATATAGAGTTGGAAATTATTTATTCGCTAAAAATCTAACATCAAACTAAATTTTATAGACGCATGCAAGAAAAATATATATTTCAGTACTTGAACATCTTATAATTTGTGTAGCACAGTTTTCTTTGAAAATCGAAATTATGGAGAAAATTTGATTGATGCTATTGGGTACTGTTCAAGATAAGTTAATGGTAACTTTCATAAAACGTTTTATGAATGAAGAACCTTAATACTAATATTAAAGTATTATGGGTACTTTAATCAAAATGGAAAAAAAGTCTTTGAAATGTGAACGTTTTGAGTTAAAGTAACCTTTTTATAAAATTACATGTGTTAAGCGAGGTATAAATTTATTGAAAGGAGGTTCTTTTAGGCGCCATGCATTCAATCGAAAAATATTTTTCAAATTTATATGGCAACAACTTTCTTCTTCTCAATAAGTTTAAACTATTTTTCGGAAAAGTAAGTTTTATGAAAAATATACTAGGAAAATTTTTTATAAAAAAACACACCTGAACCTTAAATTCCTTTCTCCTACCCCGTTTATGTTTCCTCTAGGCATCGTTTTGTTATACTTATTTAGAATATTCTACCTTTTCGAACCTCCCTTGAGCCCCTCTCTTCCCATCCCATCACTGCCCCCCATTCTACCTTCCTCCCCGCATCTGCCATCTTAGTCACTTTCCGTCCATGATATTCCCGCCCTACAATTCCTTTCTTTTTTTTTCCCAATTTGACAGTGCTTCACCTTTTCTCTAACTCCTCTACTACCATCCCTATTAAGCCTTCCTTCCTGGTCATTCTTATATCCATTTCGTACTTTATCACCGTTTCTCCTTCCTCTACTGCCAGTTTTTCCAGTCCCGACAGTTTTCATATCTTACAGTTTTCCTGTGTTAGTATTTATTAGTCGAACCCAACCAAAGCAAACAAATGCAAAGATAACAAATTACATTTTTGGACTTATTTTAAAAATTAAAAAACATTTGCTTCAAAAAAGCATTGAGATCAACAGTTTCAAATTTTGCATACTTCATTACTCTTGATTTTTTTACATCTCAACCATTCACAGAATTTTTAAAATGATTTAATATTATTGTTGTTAAATATTTCCTGAATTCCGGTCTACACAGAATACATGTAAATGCCAAGAGAATTAATTCCACAACAAACTAAACTAAAGAAATACCAACTCAACAAAATGTAAAATTAATATATTTAAAAAAATTGAATTTAACTTTTTGCTTTATCCAACAAAATAGGTTGTTATTTCAGGAATAAAATTTTCCGTTTGTCTTGAAGACGTTTAAGAGATATTAAAAATTGTTAGATTAAAAATGTTCCATTTTCTTTATCAATAGATAACATCTCTTCCTTTTCAAGTCGTACAATTACAAAATGATCTAGAAACTTGTCATTTGACTTTTTTCTTTTTGTTTCTTTAAATTCATCTTAGTTCAGATGTATTTTTATGGTTAATAGATTAAGTCAATCTTTTTACAGAATTTACAGAATTTAAATATAATTTTTAAATTTTACTAATCCAGAAAATTTCTTTCTTTATCAATTCTAATTTCTAATCGAACGCAACAAAACGAATTAAATTAAAAATTAAACCTTCTATTAAAGTAAAAAAATCCAAATTTTGAAGACTTTTCTAAAATCTACTCAAGTATTTTTTTTTTAGAAATTGAAAGTTCAAGGTTTTTATGGATAAAAATAAATCATAAGTTCGTGTCCAAGATGTTTCAATGTTGGTTTCAAAATATTATTTTCAAAACTGCATATTTATATGTATCGTTTTTTTCTTTTAATTAATTCTAAAATAGAATTAAAAAATAATTCGAATTTTTTGGAAAATCCCACCAACGGAACTCGTACACACATCTGTCGTCTGATTACCTCCGGTTCTACTTCACAAACGGAAAGAAAGTTTTATTCGGTATTTTTAGATAACTCTTAAATCGCAGACAATCACGGTGTATGTATCAAAGGCGATACATTTGATTGATAGACTTGTCGGGTTAATGTTCTGTTTTGTAGACCGTGCGTGTGCGGCGCGGTAGTCGCTGCCAATGGACGTGTACGGAACTGTGCGTTAATTTGTTTTGCTTCGATTGCCGATTGATAGATGAGATTATGAGTTTAATTACAGTCTATTTGTGAAAGAACTTTACTCGCCTTCTAAATACAATTGTACCTTTTACGTTGTAATCTTTTGTGTAGTCCGTGATAAACTTCAATAATGAAAAAAACAGATATCGATCGGTTGGACATCGGTCTTTCAATCTAACAAGATTTGAAATTTTCAAATTCATTTTATTGTGTCTTTAGAAATATTTGCTGTTCTATGAACTGTGTTCCATTCAAAGATTTTTCAAAAATTTGAGATCCTTCAAATCGAGGAAATATATTGGAATTTGCATTTCAATATAGCGAAGAAACTTGGTCTAAACATTTAATGAGATTTTTGGGGAATAATATGAGTTATGCTTTTAAATATTTTGATGTAAGCGGATGCCATTTTGAGGAAGAATAAAACAGACTGTTGAAAGAGTTGCTGATTTTAAGAAACTCACCATGAAGTGTATATTTTACATCAAAAATATTGATACGAACAAGCTAGTTGGAAAAACGTAGGAAGAGGAATCGAAGTTAAGTAAAAATATAAAAAATTGGCTGTCCTTGGATAGTATTAGAAAGAAGAATTGTTTAAATTTAATGTGGGAGTAAAACAGTTAAATTTTTTGAAGGGCAGCCTTTGCAGTAAAAGGAATAAATCTGTATAAAATTCTAGCTTTTTACCCATTTATTTTTGTACTTTTTTCCCTAAAAGTGTAATAAAGCATAATACCTCGTATGTACATAGATTGAAAGGATAATGAGAGACATATTTTGTTCCTATTGGTAGAGAAAATGGAACGATGAAAATGTAAAAACTGTTTGCTTGGGTGTGAGCATTCGATGCTAAGTTATAGGCCTAATTAATTAGATTTCTGTAAATGAATCAGGAAACATGTTATGATTTTTTTATCATTTACGTTAATTAATGAAGCATTTGCATGTTTAGTTAGTGTGTTCGAATATATGCAAATTTGTTTCTTATTTTTTAAGTTTGAATTTAACGTAGCTGTAAACATTCATCATTACGAAAAATAAATTCTTTCGTCTGTTAGAATTAGATTCGAATGATTTATTTATAAGGTGTGTGCGTATAAGCTAATGCATTTTTAAGGTGTGTAGATAAGTTTAAATTATTTATTTATCTAATATTAAAGTTTTTCGTAGTCGGTCGGCGGCCGTAAAAGGAGTAAATTAATTTCAAGCAAACCGTTTACAAGAACTGGTAACCAACCGTCTTGACAAACAACCATGAAATATGAGTGCGCTGAAAAAGGTCGCCGTTGTATAAATAAAATATTTGATACGAAACCGTACATTACTATTGCATGCCATATGTTACATTCTCGTATTGTTAAGCGCATAGTTCGATTTTATAAGTTGTACATTCGCGGCTTTTTCATCTTTTTTCTTGTTTTTTTCGTTACCTTTTACGTTTTTTTCTCGATCGTCCACATAAATCAAATTAAACGCCGCACCAACGTAAATTACATTGTGTGTTGTCGTTCGTGATGTGCGTATGTAAAGTGAACACATTTTAATGCTTTATAAGAATGTCCAATGTCCGATAGACACAGACCTACCAGGCCGACAACACAAAATAAACCATCAATCACTCGTGACTCGAAACGGTTGAAACAAAGCGATATAAAAGCAGCGGGAAATACGAACTATAAGGTTCTAACGAGACCATACTTAGCGAAAGACGCATTGTATGGAACTTTTTATTCAATTACAAAAACGGTTTGGAGATTTCTTAAATAGATGATTGATAGTGTCTTCGAATTAATTTAATATATATTGAAATTAATGACCGTTTGTGAAACGTACACAAAACGTATTTTTGAAAACAAAGAATACTTACGTATTTATTTAATTGCGGTAATTTACTATACGTTAAGTTTAAATCCTGTCTTATAGTAACGCCACATAATAAATAATACGGGAGATTGTGTCTACTCAAAGTGGAATTTAAAGTGTTTCCTTTTAATAATTATTATTGTGATTTGAGATACAGCGATGTAAAATTAACTGTTTCTAAATTTTATTCTCGTGAACATTTCATTCGAATTTTATTTCCTGTACGCATATTTCGTAGTCATCCAGAAATCCTCACAAATGATAGGAAATTCATCACGTTTATGGTGCATATTTAATCTGCTTTTTCAAATACATACATATTTTATGACTTAACTCCATGAATTCAATGTCTTGGAAACTCAGTTAAACTTTTCCTTCTTATTTTTTCTTCCACCTTACGATTCTCGAAAAACATAATTATTAGATTTATTATCCTATGATTATTTCGTTTTTCTACATTCCTGATCAAAAATTTGCTGTCACCTTTGTTTCTTATTCTTGCACAAAGCCCAAGCTGTTTTGTTGTACCGTGTCATTACCGAATACAGTCACAAAGTAGCAATTCTTTGTTTGAAAAAATTTCGCCTAAATCGGCGGGAGTTTATAAAAATAAGAGTTCTTTCTGTATCAGAATATGTTCAACAAGAACAACTATGTGAACGAAATAACTATGTGAGTGATGACATCGATTTATTTACCATAGAAGTAAGCACACATTCTGTGTTTGAATTACCAACAGAAAACACAGTTAGTACTAGGTTTTCCATCATTTCTCTTTAAATTTTCTCTTCGTTAAGCTTTTAAATCTTCTTATAATTAAAATTTTGTTTTCAACTGCCTGTATAATGTTTGACAACTTTTCTCTACGTAAATCCTTTAATCCAAACTTTAGCGGTGCATTTTGAAAACATTTCTTTAATATTCTTCATTTTTATAAAAAAAATTTCTTTAGGGCGTCGAAGAATATCAATATTAAAATATTAAATAATATCCTGATGAATGAATTTCTTCCAAGACTATGAAGATTTCGAATCTGTTATGTCATTTTTATGCTTCCAGAGAAGAATTCAACATTTGTCGCTATTGATTTTTTTCTGTTGAAGATCTAATGATCTTCTTATCCACTTTCCAGGAAAACTGATACTAAAGAACCTGTCAAAATATAAATGGATGTTTCGCCGTATTCTTGGAAATAATTATTCTGATGATAAACTGGAAACAGTGTTCTGGACGAATTGTGTGGTTTATTTTGAAAAATTCCTATAGCGTGACTGTTGACCATATTCTTTCATAATACCATCATATATGAAGAACTTTAGGTTTTTTTATATTCTATATTCAGCAAATGTCCTATCATAGAAATAAATCTTTTGAATTATTAATTCCTTTATTGGTTTAAAGATATTTCGTTGAGGGAACATGCTTCGTGCCAATGGAGTTTCGAGCAATCATAACAATTTATTCCTATTTATAGTTCCTAGCGTCATCAGAAAAGAACATGTTAAAAAAACGATCATTTACATTTTTTTCTGATATTGTGAACTGTATAGGATTGAAATGTAAAGCATATTATACAATTTTAAGACAATATTTTTAAACATCGGATGGGATCTTTGTGTAGAGCAGTTTTGGAATTGGGTTGGGTTGTGTTCCGCGGTTTCATAAATTTTTTATTGTACATTTTTGTCAGCAAAAAATGGCAAAATCTTCATTTGTTCTTTTGACGCATACCAAAACCCACACAAGAGCAGACTGATATGGCAACGAAACAAACTGTTAATGGAAGCTAGGATTCCCATAAGTCCCGATAAGATGTAAGTAAATCTGCCAACCAACATACACTCTGGGACCGAACCCAACATTTTTTTTATTTTCATTGTTTCTTTATATGATTTGTTTAAAAAAAAACGCGTTAAATGAATAAATTCCATAAACAACAATGGTGTGTTTTCATCTGCCTGTATACATAATTTACAACTGATGTACGAGCGCCATCTATCGGTGAGTACCGTAATGCATTAGTCGAGGTCTATTTTATTGGCCAAGGGAAGGCAAAAGGTAGCCGTACTGACGAGGGATAATAACCCAGAAAACAACGTCTGATGATGTGAACGATTAACTTAAGTCGATCTCGAATTCCTGTATTTGTTTGACAAAAAAAAAAAAAGCTTTTCTCTGTGTACTGTATGTACTCTGTAACTCAAAAATAATTTAAAAAATCGTTTCTAATTTTAACCTTATTTATAAATTGTTAAAATAAAAAAAAAAAGTTAACTTTAAATTTAGTTAAAAAAATTATTTTTTCTATCCTATCTTTGATTTTTAAGCAGAATACGCTTTAAATCTTATATAAGTCTTCTTTGACTGAAATAAATATATTCTTTCATGGTTTTGTCAGCAATCCAAGATTTTTTCTTGGTGTATTAAAAAAAAATTCATACTACCAATCAAAAGTTAACTAATTGACCAATTTACGTTTTCCTCGTTCATTTTATAATTTTTCGTGGTCGACTAGTAAACCTCATTGATTATTGGAATTACGTATTACCTGCATCATTACCCGCAAACTATTTCATATTATAATTTAATAACGGACCTCCGTATACACGAATATGTAATTACAGCGTTCGATTAACTAATAATATCAGAAATTAAAGAAAATAATGACAAAATAAAAACATGCTTCTCGATGGGTTTCTTCATAAACGCATGCAACGCATTAGTTTTTTTACTTTAAATTTGCGCTCTTTTACTTACGATTATGCAAATTCGGAGTATTGAACAATCATTATACGTTCGAGGGTTATTTTTTAGCAAAAATTCGTTGCGGTAAAATCATGCGATGCAGCGGCGCATGGTGACGTAAACTTTGCTGCAAGTATTTATGAACAGTTCGCTTTTCAGTTCGTTCGAGTCTGCGGACGATAATTAATCAAAGTTCAGCTGTTTGAAAAGGAAACAAAACAATGGATTTTAAACACGGTGCCGGAAATATTCTGCGATTTCACTATCGGCTTTCGTTAATCATTTTTAAGTTGTCTTTAACTTAAGTTTAATTTACACCAAACAAGTTGGCAACGTTTGTGCCTTTTTCATTTTACCATTAAGTACATTTCACATTGTAAAATGTATCCATATTTCATATTGTAAAATGTATCAAATTAAATATGAAGCGTCAACATGGGAGACAAAGCGAAACTCAAAACACACCCCGTTTTTAAAGTAAAGTAAATGTTTAGTTAAAGCGCAGATAAGCTGTTAAAATCCCCACAGGATCATCGGGGATGAAATACTTAAATTTAAATGTGGGGTGGTTTTCAATTCGCTGAATGATTAATATAAAATAAATGATCTAACCTCGACCCTATATGGCTTTCCGGTAAAATCTACTCTACTATAGATACTTAAATTTATCATTGTGTTTCTGACGTCTATCACATGATGCATTCCATATAGATTATCAAAGAAATTATCTTTAAATCAAAATGACTTATTATGGTTACAGATTAAAAAAAGAAAAAGTAACAGCTTTTGAATCCTCCATCTTTAACGGAAAATTCCTAAAGAGAAAATCACACAAAATACAAGCAACATGAAGAAATAAAATTATACTGGAAACGGAAAGCTGACAGAATCGGCGAGAGAAAATGTGAAGTTTATTGGCGAGGAAAGCTTTATGGGGATGAGGGAACAAACAGAAAAATGTCTAAATGTGAATAAGACAATATATGGTCAAAGAGACCAACTGTGACAAAGAGATGAAAATGCGAGAAAAAAATAAAAAAATATATATAAAAAACAAAAAGAATAACCCATGTAAAATTTTTAAAATTATAACGCAGGAAGATAAAGTATACGAAAAAAATTGTCAATAAAAATATAATTTTAAAAACCTTTCAAAAAAAAACAAACGTTATAATTAATTATTATAGATAGTTTGATTAATTAAAATGTGGGTTCATTACAGGTTATCGAATAGTTTAAATTACTTTGATATAATTTTTACTGAAATTTTTTATCAAATACGTTATCAGAATCATTTCGATTTAATGTGTAACTTTTGATTTGTGATCCCAATATAACTACGATATGTATTTGAAAATTATCGAAAAGTGCACGGCATTATTCACATTTCACCCTTGCGTAGCGATTGCCGTTCCTAAAACTGTACGAGGGGGTAAGGGAAGACACATCAGAAAGGAAATAGACAGACAGTTATAAATGGTTAGAAAAATTATCGGAGCATTTCTTATTCGATCCGAATACTATACAAACATTGCTGTTGTGCGACCCCTTCGGTAGTCTCCTACGACTCACGAAGAGATTTTTTTCCCCGTTTGCGCATGCGATTATCATTAAAATTATTTTTCTCGATAACGTTTTTTTAACAATGTGGTATAAAGACAATGGCGTAAAATTTCAAAATTGATTGACCAGAAATATAACGTATTGTTTTATCATTATGTTTAATATACGCGGAAAGTTTTTGGAATTTATAAACCATTTTTTTTTGTTTCGATTGAGTCAAATTTTATTGGAGTAAAGTCGTTTTTAAAAGCACACATTTTCCAATTTAAATCGAAGCGAACTTAAATTTCCTATTTAACTTGTTTGTCAAGTTAAACTACTTTAAAATTACTTTAAACTCAATACGTCCGAACTACAAAGCGTATAAATTTACAGCTAACAGTAAAAATAAAGATTATTAATGTAACTAATTATAATGCAGAATGTCCATATCATAATTTGCATCTACAGGATCTGTAGTTTAGGACATCCATATTCATGTATTTACTTACCTAATTACATTTAAACGAAAGATATTTATTATACTTCGCATTTAACATTTACCTACATAACGAGTAAAAGAAATTATTTGCATATGTGGACATGTGCGAATATAAATTATTGATTGATTGTATGTTTCTGTCCATTAATTATTAATTATTTATTTATTGAAAGAAAAAAAATATCGAAAATACAATTAATAAAATTAATGCACAGCTGCGATTGATCTTCTTTCTTTATTTAAACATTCCTTTTACTTTTTATCTCTTTCTCTTATCATCTTTTAAAAATAGCTTTGTCAACATTCTCTTCCTTTAGCTTTAAGCATAAATTGTTTCCTTGTATCATTTTATCTTTGTGGACATATTTCAAATAAAATTGTATGAAATAAAACTAATAAATGCAAAAACAAGAAGAATAAAAAATAATAATTAAAGTAAGGAAAATTAATGAAGGGGAATTTAATTTTTTTAGAAATGTTTTAAGAAGGGTTTAATGTTGCGTTTGATCCCTTCCGTGTATTGTTGAATCCAAAATATTGGGTGGACTTTTAAAATTATGCAACAGATTCAAATAATACCCTTAACCCAACCAAACTAAACTGAATTTCTGTGATGATTGTGTCTTACAACCAATTTAATAATAATTTTTTTTTAAATTACATATTTCATTCATGTTGATTTGCGTAAAATTAATTACAATTAATTGAAGAAATTTTAATTTATTTCCGTAGTTACGCGTTGTGTGTGTCTTCGTGTTATTATTTAGACGTTATAAACCGGGAACATTTTTCATGACCTCGATATTACAATATTCTGAAAGAGTCATCAGACATCTTGTCGAGTACGAGTGACAAGTGAATGACAGGCGCGGGAATCAGCAACTCGTATTCAATCCAACGCAACACACGACGCCAGTTACAATGAACTTAATATAGAACGATAAAACTTAATAATATTATGTAGAGGAATTTGTGTTTGTAGATAATTATGGTGCGTATTTTTCCTATAAAACGCAGGATTTATTTTTCTTTATTTGCAGAATCGGACGGATTGGAAGAAATTCAAAAGGGTACGGTATATTTCTTACGGTTGGTAAAACTTATTAAACTGTGCTATGTGAAAATTATACATTAACATTACTAACAATTTATTGACTATTTGTTGAAGGTTGAAGAAAAATCGAAATATTGATGATTGCTTCCTTTGTCATTATCATTATTAATATTATTATTTTCTTAAATTCCCTCACTAAAAATACAATTATTTTCGTCCAACATGCACGTTGGATAAATAACTTGTTCGTCTGTATTTTACAAGAAACGTTCGAAAATAATATTTTCAGTCTAAAATTAAAATAAATCATTGGTCTGACGTAGGAAGTTTTCGTTTACAGTACGTAAATTTATGCAGCAACCTTCGCGGTTCACAATCACGGGCACCGCCATCGAGATTAATTAATTTTAAATAAACTTCGACTTATTCATTTTCACGAAAATGAAAGATTTATAGAGACTAGAAACACAAATATTTTTGCCAAATCATTAACATGTTATTAATCTTGCGGCTTTAACAAATTGTAGTTGAGACAACTAACAACGTGACTAACCATGCCTTAAATGTTTTAACATAATTTCTTTAAACACGAAGAAATAAAAATGAGATCATTTACTTGATGATTTAAACAATTTTATCTGTTCCTAGATTATCCATAATTATTTAATCAAAAACACAATTTTTACAACAGTCTTCAGCCGTGGGAGTCATCAATTTCAAAATTTGCTCTTTCCATAAAATAACATTAATTTGTAATGATAATAATTTATAACGATGCTAAATTATTTTTCTTTTAAATTTAATTTACACAAAAAATTACATATGAATAAAAATATAGAAGTCTAAGGACCCATCATAGAAATGGGCGATTATGAACTAAAAATGCAAAAATTCTCGTCATCGAATTTCTTACTTATTAGTTGTTTCCAATAGATTGTTACCATTTTTTTTTTTTTTTTTTAATCCATACTCCTAGCTGAAAAGGTTTTATTGTTTCATTATGTTTTATTTCAGAACTCAAAATCAAAAATCCATAAAATTTTATTTGTCAATTAATAAAACTAAATAACCGTTATCTTGCCTTCGCGCTCACTAATATGGAACTGCACAATTTATAATATATTAGATCACATCTAAAAATAAACACGTTGGGTCAAACGTATTAGATCATTGATATTTTATCTGTGCAATAATTTTGAAATTTTTATACATTTTCATATTGCGCTGATTTAAAATAATAAATACAAATATTCTATTAAAGTAAAAAAATCATAAAATTTCTAGATTTATGGTAATGATTGGCGTCCTCTCGGACAAACTTTTTTAGATTATAAACATTAATTAAAACCACATTACTTTTAACAATTTTGAATATACTTGTAATATAAAAATGAATCAAAATATTGTGTTCATTAGACTGTTCATTAAATTGTCGTATATCATTCTGTACATAAACAGTGTTTCTTTATATTCTGCGAATTTATATCTTGCAATTTTTTTTATATTAAGTAATAAATATAACATTCATGTTAATACAATAATTATAGCTTACAGTAATATATAGAGCAGATACAAACTGTAATAATTATGCAGACATTAATTTAATGACTCGCCATAATAATAAATATTAATTAAATGCCATGATAAATGATCTTTGAGTAACTCATGAGACATAATCAATGATTTCGTGAGGCACAAACTCGAATGTACCGTTCGTAACTATTCGTGATTTTCATAAGAATATTTTATGTTCCCCAGCGGACGAGAAAAATACTTATCTCTTATGTATCTTGGTGTTTGGATATTTAAAAAATCAAGACTGTTTAAATCCGAAACGTATAAGAATCCCGTGCCATAAATCTTGCCGTGACCTCGTAAATTACAAACAGTTGTAGTTAAATATTCCAGATTATAAATAACTGGATACGATAGGCAGCTTAAGCTATACGGTCGCTTGAAAAGTCGCTTATAAAAAGCATTTTCTAATACCTGTGTTTGCGGAGAGCTTGTTTTCATGTCAGCCTTCATCGTTGAACATTTTTTTTTTTTTTTTGAATAAGCTGCTTTGCGAAACATAAAAATTAATCAATTTCTAATTACGCGACACCGGCTCATAAATTCAAGATGAAGAAGCCAGACGCGAGGAATTATCGTAATAAAACTATTCGTGAGGCATTTGTGGCATTTTTAATGGCTTGTTAGTTTGAAATATTTTTAAAATTGCATCTTTGATATTTATTACTTCATAGATAGCATGGGAGATTTTCCAAAAATTTTAATGGTTATTTAAAAATTCAAATGTAAATAGTACGCGTGACATATAACTAATTGCTAAGACTACACGAACGTTATCAAAAGAAGCCGAAATTTATTAGCGACGTATAATAAATTTTCCACCCCAAAAACCTATTACAGTAGCTATTTGTAATTATTATTAAGAACTTAAAGGGCAGTTTGTATTCATTTCTTCAAAATTATAGATTAATATTATAAATTATTTATTTGTACCTTTAATTATTTATTCCTTTAACTCATAGGTTCTTAAACTGTTGTCCGCCGACCCCTGGGGGTCCGCGTAACCATTACCGGTGGTCCACAAAATTATAGAAAATGGCGCGGGGCAATAAAAAATATATTTTTAAGGCAATAAATAAAACATGAACATTATTATGTTCTGTGATTTTTATATATTTTTTTTTTAATTTTATATTATATTGCTTAAAAATTAGTAGTTCAAAAAATATTGTTCAAGAGGGGGTCCGCGGACTAAATAAGTTTAAGAACCCCTGCGTATCTTATAATAAAATATGTTTGATTTGGAGATAAAGTGGGATGGATTGTGTTGATTGTTTTGAAATTTCACATATTTATTTAAGAATGAAAAATAAAATAAAAAATTATGATCAAAGAAAAATACTTTCATGACCTTGACAAAATATTACAGTCTACTTGAATATTATAGAATAGAATCGCAGCGAAAATCACTATTATTTAACGGGTACACGTTCAAATCTATGGACCCATTTTAAATTTCTCGGCACTCACAAGGTCGAAACTTACAAATCTTAAATGAAGAAAAATCCTTGAAGTAAATTTTAAGCAAATCGTAGCAAATCGAATGCGAAACTCGCAAAAATTTGCATGTCATAAAAACAAGGTTAAACCCTTCATGTTAACGCATTGTTAGAGTTTAAACATACCCCCGAGACGATGTGACATCACTTTTGTTACCTTAAGTATTATTTATGAACGTATTTGCCGTAATAAATAATGTTGGTCATTTTTTTTGTTCGGTGTGGATGAGTAACGAAAGTGAACAGGGAAAGGTTAAGGAAATTGTTTCTGTACTTTGTGTACAAATTGACGCGATTGAGAATTATTTTGTTGTAGTTTATTGCGCTTGTTATTCAGTCCGACGATAATTATTTAGAAATAATTATTACATGGATTTTCTTTTAGTCGTGTTTAATTTCATAAAACGTGTAGCAATTAATTTATTTTAGAATGTAATTTTGGCCCGTGTCCAGTCGAGCGAGTTAATTAATTTGTCTTTGGACACCGAATTATAAAAATAAATATGAATTATAGACGATAATAATTATAAAATACAGTTTCTAACGTTTGAAATAGCTATATATTTCGATGATTATAATTATTTATTACGGTTTAATCAAAATAATATTATTTCATAAAGACGGTTTCATATTTTAATCGCATATGCCATCAATAATAAATTATTCAAATCCAAACACATATGATTACTGAAATAAAAATAGTGACTTTTATGAACTTGTTTCTTATAATAAGCATGACGTACTGACACTAAATATAAATATAATACATAGCTTAGCGCTAACTTTAAAAATTTTCTCGATAGACTATTTTTTTGATATATTATGGGAACGGTTTAAAACAAAGTGTTTATGTTATTAGGGAACGTTTTGTAGTCACTAAAAAAAAAAAAACCAAGTGCCAATCAGCGTCAGATATTTGACTCGAGTATACGGGATAAGCCACGACAGCGTCTGGAACGATCCTGGAAAGGGAAACATGGAGAATGTGTCAGATGTTGTTACTTAACCGGGAATGCTAGAAGTGACAGTCAGGCCATGAATACCACTAACTTAGGGCAGGGACAATGGGACTTTTGTTTCACTCATTTTAAAGTGCCTGTCAATTTATGCGTCTGTTGTATATTAGAAATTCATAGAAACTAATTTCACGTAAAAATTATACAGATTTTGTTTAAATTTAAAAAAGGGAATATGGAGGTTAAAATATTTTAAAATTGACATGCAATATAATTTATTAATTAAACAAACGATTGTTTAACTTTGAAAAGCAATTCTTGTTGTAAATCATTTTGGAAATACGCCACAATTAATAAGTTGTTTCGTATGCTTTAAATATTTTTGAAATTATTACGAGATTTTATTTATTGCCTGGTAAATTTATATGTTTGATAATTCTGGCAGGGCAATTTGCTTTTCAATCGTATATCACAAACGAAATCGCAATTTGCTTTTCCATAATATTTACTTAACAGAAATTATTTTAATATTGTTTATTGTTACATTGTCTATTAGATTTTTTTACATACATACAGGTGTCCAGGGATGGGGTACAAAGGGGAAAAACTTTTTTAATATGCATTTTACAGAAAAAAGTTATTCTTTATAAAAAATTCTGCTTTCCTCAAAACGCCTAAAAACATATTTGAAATTGACTACAGACATGCACATACTTATAAATTCAACATTATTGCAGCTGATACTTTTATTTTTCAACTAAACAACAATCAGTTTTTGTAATAAACAACTTAATAAGTACTATTGGCTATTTTACGTTTATAAAAAATACCACTTGGTTCATAAGTTTTAATGATAAGATAATATCGTTGTCAATTTCCAGGAAAATGGATTGGCAGAAATGGCCCAGTTGACTGGCCTGCTAGGTCACCTGATATTACACCAATGGATTTCTTTCTTTGGGGAGCGTTAAGAGAAAAAGTATTTGCTCATGATGTAGTCCAAAATTTAGATCAATTAAAACAAGCAATAAGGGATGCGGTGAATGAGATTAATGCCTGTTACGATACACCAAGTTTACAATGAATTTATTAAAAGAGCTGAAAAATGTATACAAGTTGGAAGCAGCTATATTGAATAGTGATTGTTAGATCTGTTTTAAGTTAACAATTAATACTTATCTCCTTGTCTATTACAAAAACTGATTGTTGTTTAGTTGAAAAATAAAAGTATCAGCTGCAATAATATTGAATTTATAAGTAAGTGCATGCCTGTAGTCAAATCCAAATATGTTTTTCGGCGTTTTGAGGAATACAGAATTTTTTATAAAGAATAACTTTTTTTTGTAAAACGCATATTAAAAAAGTTTTTCCCCTTTGTAACCTCATCCCTGGACAGCCTGTATATGGCTCTTAAGCATTATGCATCAATAAATATACAGTGCGATTCTAAAGTATCCCCCCATGATAACTTTTGAACGGCTGGAGTATCGAGAAAAAACACATCGATTTTTAATTTTTACGCACAAAATGTTGGTGTTGTCAAAAGTTCAATTCCACTTCCGGCGAAACCGGAAGCGATGTCAACTTTCTTATTTTAAATGGAACAGCCTGTATATTTTGACGTTTTTGGAAAGACAACGGAGAGACGAATCCAACGATACCATATGTTCAACTTTAATTTGAAAAGTAACAAGATAGGCAGCAATAAATTTTCTGCCATTTTCGTTATGTGTTATTGCCTTAGTTAGCCATAAGGCAATAAACAACATTTTTAGTGTTAAATAACATGAAAAACCATTAATAGACATTTACTAACTAATCAGCTACAAAACAAATAATAAACAAATAAAAACAAATCTTTATTAGGAACTTCTTGCCAATTTTGCTTAAAAAAAGTATCGTATTACAGAAAAGTTATTGCTGGCTATCTTGCTACTTTTCAAATTAAAGTTGAACACATGCGGTATCTATCGTTGGATTCGTCTCTCCGTCGCCTTTCCAAAAACTTAAATATAAATATACAGGGTGTTCTATTTAAAATAAGAAATAAAGAATTGAATTTTTGACAAGTTATACTTTGGGGAGGGGGGATATTTTAGAATCGCAACGAAACATTATAGACGTAGAGTTCGAGCTCTGTCAATTTTTTAGGGTTTTTACTAATTCTGTCAAAACTTAAGATATCCTGAAATTTATTATTTGGTAGAAGATGTACCACCTTTTCTACGAAATATATCCAAGTCTGTATAACTTTATTTATTCTGTAGGCAATCGATAAAACTGTTTTGTTAATTGATGACCTTATTTCCCGTATTGTCCACTATTTATGTTTACAATAACATTTAATTCTATAATTAACTCTTTGCATAACTGATCTTTTAGTCGAACGTTTAAGCTAGAATAGTTCATAAATTTTTTGTTATTGGCCGCTTTGATGTGTATTAATTTATTAAATTTGTTGTCGAAAGAAATTAAGCATTTTCTAATTAATAGTTCCTTAACTGTTAAGCTAGTGTGTCAGCTCACACTTTTTTAAATTGTGTAATCCTTGGACCAACCTTGATAAAATGGGCGGTGATAAAATTGCTTTTCTTTAAATCAGACGTTTTCTTAATTTTGCATCAAACCCGAATGGTTAAACAATTTTTCTTTGTAAACATTTATTAACATTTAGTTATTTAAGATAAAAGTGTAAAAAGCCATATTTTATTGCATCATGGCTAGTTTCAAACGCCAATTCACGATCGTTGTTATTATTAAAATCTTGTTAATGTTAATTATATATCTAATTGTTAATCGTTAACTGCATAGGTTGTTGTAAGTGGTTATCTCGGTAACAAGTTGGTTGCTCAGCTATTTAACTATCAAACCCGCAACTCATTGCACAACGAAACTGTTGCCTGATTCTTAACTAAATAAAAAATTTATGTTATTATTAAAAGGCATTTACCTTCCGCAATGCCTAAAGCATAAAATGAACACATATTTTCTAACTCTTTTAATTGTCAACAGCAGAAATCTTTTATGCAACTTCTGTTGACACAATAGAAGAATCCAGCCAAAAAAAATTTCAAGTCATTGCAAATTATCCATAAGCCATATTATTCTTAAATATTTTTGAAAATATTAAATAAAGTTCTTGAATTAATGTCCAATTTTTTTCTTTTAATACGTATGAATGGGAGAAGAATGGGTAAAAATGTATGAACAAAAAGATAGTCAACGTTTATAGAAAACAGGGTATGGCAGGGTAAAGATGTGGATAATGAAGTTGTAAAAAGACAAAAAAATTCAAAATTAACATTGCAACAAAAAATAATCGAAAAATTTGAGGAGACTGGGTCGATTACTAATGTTAGACCATCGACACGTGTTCGTCCAGGTCTTTCAGCAGAAAATATCACGGCTGTTCGCCAGATTGTGGCTGAGAGTCCGGGAAAATCTATTCGGCATCGCGCTCAAGAATTGAACATTTCAAGAAGCACTATGAAGCGTATTCTGGCGAAAGATTTGCGTTATCATGACTACTGACCTAACAACCCAAACCGATAGACCATACACAGTGAAGAGTGTTCGCCAATTGGTTCATTGAACAACAAGTGAACGGCGAGTTTTCAAACAAAATCATCTTCAGCGATGAGGGCCGTTTTCATGTTGATGGATGGCTTCGTAAACAACCATAACTGCCGCATTTGGAGTGACGAAAACCAACGTGCGTTTTATGAGAAGAAAACACACACAAACGTGTCACTTGTATGGTGTGGATTTTGGTCTGGAGGCATCATTGAAACATTTTTCTTCGAAGACACTGCCAGGAATGCACAAGCAGCGAACGGTATCGGGGAATGATAACCCAGTTTTTTGTTCCTCAAGTGGATGTTATGTATCTCCAAAACATGTCGTTCACATGAAACAATGGTATTAGATTAGATAAAGCGATTTAACACCTTTGGACTTTTTTCTGTGGGGTTTGAAGTTCAAAGTTTGTCAACAAGCCCACGACAACCCAAACGCTGAAGGCGGATATTAGACGCTGTACCACTGAAATCCAGCCCAATTATACAAAACGGATTTGAAAATTTCGTCAAAAGAACGAAAATGTGCCAGCAAAGCCGAGGAGGGCATTATCAGATTTGTTCCATACATAATTCCTGCTACATGTCTGCTATATGATTAAATCAAAATTTCGGTATTTTCTCAAAAAAAAAACTATTGATTTATAATTTAAATTTTCCGCTCTTGTTGGGACACGCTTTATGGGTGGTTATATATTTGTGGAAAAAAATTGATATGTAGAGAAAATGGGACCGAGGAAATGTCCAAGTGTGAGAACGAAGAGAAATATTTCCCTATAAAGTTTTCCTTGTTTTCTTATTGGAAAAATGTAATATTTTTCAGTTTACGAGTTTGGTCATTTCCACATTTTTCATTTTTTCCAGATGGATTTATTTGAATTTGCAAAAGGACACCTCGCATGTTTACTAATTTGTTAATCAATTTCAGTGATTTTTGATTGTCGAATTTCACAAAGCAAAAAGCAAATTAACTCAATATAAATGAAAATTTCTAATTCATTTAGTCCAATGTAATTAATAAAACGGAAATATAAACAACCCACTTAAATAATTGATTGATCGTCTCGATTAAATGAGCAATTTACTTTACGATCCGGCGATCACAGACCACGATGCGTAATAATTACGAATAAAGTGCACCTGATCGATTCCATAATAACGCGTAAGTGGTCTTGATAAATACATTTTCCGAAGGAAGAACACCCACGTGCCCGGTTATTTTAGTTATGAGGTGCAAACCCAATTATAACTCACAGAACGTGGCGGCGCAATCTTCAAAACGACATCAAAATGATATACAAACATTTCGCAAGCGGTGTACACGGCCAAGTGACATCGCGAGTCGTAACTCACGGCTCAGCATAGGTGTTTTGTAGCCCGTCTCCCTCAAGGAAGCCGCGACTTGCCACTGTATAAATCAGGACTTGGCGCCTGGCCAATGATGTAGTAGGAGTCTAGGAACGCATAGTGTCGTGTATAATATACAAGTAATCAGAAATAAGCTTATGAAATCCATTACTTTTTTCCAAAAATGAAAAAAAAATCTCGCAGAAGAAATACTGCTGTGCATACGACTTGTGGCAAACTAGGGTAACAACTATGATATATTTGTGTCAGCACGCAATTTGTTATTGCGCTCTGAAATGTCCTTGTTATTGGATTGTAAATTGTAAAAAGCACAAGGAATATGTAATTGCAGTAGTTTACTTGAACTCATTAAGTAATAATTAATTATATCGTACGTTATAAAATCTGCGCTAATTATTAAACGTTTTTTCCTTGTTTACCAACTATTTATTCATAATTCCATTAAAACTTTAAAAAACTTTTCATACATAACTTTATCTATTAAAATTTTTTACAGCTGGATTGGATTGGTACAATTTACCGAAAAATCTCACCAAATTTTGAAATTTATTCTCACTCTTTTATCTATTAAGAAAACCAATAGTGCATCTAATTAATTTCAAAAGTAAAGATTTTACAATTTTTTCAATTACAATCTCATAGAACGATTTTCTTTCCGATACTTTTGTGGATTTTATGTGAAATATTTTCCATGAACAACATTTTTGAAATTCATTGGGCCATATTTTGTGGTTCGTCACCACAAAACATGGTATTTTGAGGAAATATCCATTTACCCATTCACCTTCTATAATCCAAATACTAAGTCCCATATACAAGGGAAGTATGGAAAGTATGAAAGTATATACACAAAAAAATCTTCGATGCATTAAGATTTTTTTCTGTCCATATAATTGGAGTTAAAAATTTGCTGCATTTAAAAAATGGCTTGTGAACTATGCATATCAATTTATAATCTACACTCAGACTATTAAAATGATACAGAGTGAGCAACTGGAAGTGACGACCACGTGACCACATACGTCACAAAAATAGTGTATTTTTTTGCTTTACTGCTACCCATACTGCTTATTGTATTTACGTTCTGTCATCTGTCATAAATACTGGATTGAAAACCTTTTTCCAAATTATTTCTGTATTAAATGTATTCTTTTAAAAAGCAATTTATTCTTCTAAGTAAAAAAAGAAGTCATTTTGAAG
>JAFFZR010025655.1:10169-23297 GCA_018397195.1 Lethrus apterus | reverse complement strand
TCGCGAAAAGCGTTATAAAGTTTTCTCGAAAAAACGATTTCTTTTCAGGAAATTTGTATCCCTCTAGCGGCTAAACGAAGCAACTTTGAATAGAGGTAAGTTGGGTTAAATCGTTCTATTTTGGCCTCAGGAATATGTGTTATTATTTTGTACAGACCTTTCGGGGACACCCCGTATATTCATTCTGTCGTGTTCGAATTGACCCCTACATCATTATCAATACCCTTATCTCAGCTACTTTTAGTTTTAATCGGCCTTCTTTATCAAGGAGATCCCTTCAGATGCATACATCATCACTGGCCTAATAAGCGTCTTCTGGCTTCTAATTTTTGTGCTTATTGTTAAGATCTTACTCTTCAGA
Source organism: Lethrus apterus (assembly GCA_018397195.1). Classification (NCBI taxonomy): domain Eukaryota; kingdom Metazoa; phylum Arthropoda; class Insecta; order Coleoptera; family Geotrupidae; genus Lethrus; species Lethrus apterus. Next base: position 22,936 of record JAFFZR010025655.1, on the reverse strand, counting down.
GCTGATTTACTAGCCTGATATGTTCGGTTTTCAGCATAATTTTCTCGTTAATTTCGTTCTTTCGCCCTTACTCGTTACTGTCACTCCTAAATATTTAAATTGTCCTAAAATTCCATCCCCTTATATTCACTATTGTGTTTTTTACTTCATTTCATATTCTCATGAATTTAGTTTTTTCCCTATTTATCTTTAACGCTATTCTTTCACCTTTTTTATAATTTCCTCCAGCATTTGCACCATTATATCTCTCCTTTTAGTAATTATGAGCAAGTCTCCTGCATAGACTTAGCATACGCATTGTTTAATCTATCTTTCATTACAGGCAACTAAAATGACCAATAAGAATTTTTTAATGGAGAAATGCATCCTTAATTTTGTTTACGTCGCTGAGTTTTTAATGCTTGTATATAAATCCTTTAACAACAACAATTTTCTTGCAATAAATTTTAAATTGCGATATATGGAATAAAATCTTTATGTATTTTCAGACAGGAATTATTGAAAATGGACTCCACGCTAAAAACGAAAGAAAAACGTAAAGAATGGACGTGGAAGCAACAAACCGATCTTGTTAAATGGCAACCGACACCGATAGAAGCATCGTTATTACGATTAGACGAACCCGAGTTGAATCCGTTAGCTGTTGAATGCTTCGAATGCATTTTGAGATATTGTGGCGATTTGCCACTAACGCCGGAAATGTCTGAAGTTAAATGCGTTTACACCGTTCTTATGGTACGTGTTAATAATACAAATTCTTTAATAACAAAGAAAACAAATAAATAAAACGTGTTTGATATTTACATCGTTAATTAAAACTCATAAACTACAACTCGTTAATCACGAAATCGGCAAGCACATTCTGTATTCACACAAAGCACTTAAATGTCAAAATCATGCAAGACAATTTTTTTTGCAATTGTTAATCGGTAGTTATGATGGAAAATTTTCGCATCTAGAAATCTTCATATTTCTCGATTTTTTTGCAAAAATTTAATGTAACCCTACCTAACTTTGCTCAAAGCTCAAAGCTCTGCCAGAAATTTAAAAATGTGTTTTATTTAATCGAATTATGGATAACAAAGTATCAACGAAAAATACACAGTTCGCACCATTTTTCTAAATACATTTCGCGGCTTGAACATCATTCTAATAAACTTGTTATTAATCTGCTTGACAACATTGACAACAGGAACACAACGCCCCAGAAGATTCAACGCCTTAATCATAGAACCATTTTTCTAAAATTTTTAAAACAAATTCTTGTTCCACAATTAAATAATATTTTAGTGTAAAATTGCTCATAATTAAAATCCGTTTTGCGAATTTCGTGCAAACACATCACTCCCATCTTATAATTATTTCATATTTACGATTGCAACAAATTTCCATAAAATTTCACAGCCATTTCTCGATATTTTTCTGGTCTTCATGGCAAATATTTGCATTACTTAATTTTTGGTTTCAGCATTGTCACAAACACATCCAGCTTCGCGATGAAGTCTACTGTCAATTAATGAAACAGACGACCAGTAACAAATCTGATTCTCCCGAATCGTGTCAAAGAGCCTGGAGACTGTTATCAATTGTCGCCGCTTACTTTGCGTGTTCCGAAATCTTGTTACCATTCCTAACGGAACATTTATCGAGCGCGGCGTCCGATCGCCGAAGAATATGTCATGGAACTGCCGCCGTTTGTTTAACCAACCTTCGAAAAACCCAAAGATGCGGAGGAAGGAAAAACGTACCGTCCGTCGAAGAAGTGACAGCGGTGAGCGCCGGTAGAAGTGCAAGAAGACAAATCTATCGATTACCGGGCGGTGCCGAAAGGGTCGTCAATACAAGATGCAGCACGGTGGTGGCCGATGTAATTTCCGAATTGTGCAGCTTAATAGGCGTTACCACCGAAGCTGAACAACAAGAATTTAGTCTTTATTGCATAGTCCAAGGTGACGCTTTTACAATGCCATTGGCTGCCGACGAATACATTTTGGATGTCACGACCGAACTCCACAAAGCCGCCCATCCTTTCTACTTAATATTTTGTCGATCCGTTTGGTACCATCCTTTAAAACACGATACTAGTCCATTATACACCGAAGTACTGTTCAATCAAGTAGCACCCGATTACTTAGAAGGTTTATTACTCAGGTTAGCCAATCCGAATCTACCACCGAGTATAGTCAGAGATATGTCGTTAATAGCCGCGTTGTTGCACAGAGCAGCCGATTTAAACCATTCACCCACCTTAAAAGAAGTGAAATTTTTGTTACCGAAACCCGTGTTGGGTTTAAGGGAACCCAGACCTCCACAATGGTTAGCTTTGGTGCAAACATCTTGGGGTCAAGCTGCCGGATTGCAGGTTTCCAGGGCGAAACATCGCGTCTTGCAAGTGTTGAGCAACTGGCAGTTATTCGGTAGTTCGTTCTTCGCGGTAAAACGAGTAACCGGCGAACTGGATAACTGGCAAGAACACATATTGGCGTTGAATCGCAACGGCGTCCATTTCTTGGATATCGGAACGCACGAAACCATCCAACATTGGCCGTTCGCCGAAGTCATATCGACCAGGAAAGTACGATCTGAAGATGGAGCGCTCTTTCTGGATATGAAATGCGGAAATCTACTGCAGCAACGCGTCACTAGATTGCAGACTGAACAGGCGCATGAAATTTCTCGATTAGTCAGACAGTACATAAATTTGGAACAAGTCAATACTTCGAGAAGTCCGAAATAATTTTGTAGATTTTTTTGTTTTTATTTAGTTGTATTATACAAAGATATATTTTATTTTAGAATTATTTATTTTTATAATGTCTAGTTTGTAACCATATTAACCATTTATCCTGGATACGCAATTAAATTTGTGTTTGGGATAATTTCAAATAATGTTGCTCATTTGCACTTTATCCAACATACTTTAAACCAAGACTGCGTGCTTATGTTTTTTTTTACATTATATAACAAATTATATAAGATAAATAAACCCCGTTAATTTTCTCAAAATCTTATGTATATTATTATAATAGTTAGTTATATTGTTATTAAGTAAACCAAATTGTATCACGAAATTTAATCCAAATTATAATCATTTAGTCATTTTAATAATAATTGTATACAAAGTTTTATATTTAATGTAAATTATTTAGTGTTTTACAACGAAACATATAAAATGTATGTAGATTTTTGGTGTCTGTATTTTTTTATAAGAATTATAATTATTTTATAAAAATAGTTTGTTTTAATGCAAACATTTTAAATATTTTTTTCGCTGTGAAGGCATTTTAAAAATTATTAAACTTTGAAGGCGTCGTTAAATAAAACATTTAATAACATGTTTCTTAACTATAAAAAAATACTTACTTCGTAAAAATTTCATATTCATAAATGCGAAAAATAGATTGCTTTAAGCAATTTGCTTAATTTCCTTAATCGTATATAAAAAAAAACGTTTTCAAAATTTGTTATTTTTTTTGTTTTGATTTTTCTTTTTTCGATTTTCCAAGATTGTAGGACTAAAGTATTTTATTTTCCACCGTTCTTATGTTATTATGAGAACAATTTAAATAAAAATAATAAAAAAGTTTCAAAAATATTCGTACTAAAGTAAAGAGAATAAACAATAGACATTTGTGTCAGCAGAACAGGAACAGAAAGTCGAAATTCGAAAACTTAACCCCTGACATATTGATGATTTTTCATTTTTATTTAAGTAAGATTTGCATCATTGGTCGATAGAATCCAAAATGTTTGAAGGATCACAGGATTATCATAATCAATTGTGTCTATTAAATATAAACATTCGTCTAAAATTGTTCTTTTTTTTAAATAAAAATAACGTTTCTAATTCTTATACATATTTAAATAAATCCCAGTCTAACACGTTGAATAAAGAAGTTGAGTTAACCTGTTAACTTTCGAAATCCTTTTAAAAAAATTAATTGTGAATTTTTGCAACAAAAACAAAGAATCTTTTTCTTTCAAAAAAAAAAAAAAAATACCGTTCCAACCTAACGTTGTATAACGAAGTTCAGATGACCTTTTAAACTTTCGAAATCTTTTTAAAAAAATTTGATTACATTTTTTCGCAACAAAAACATTCTTCTTTTGTTTTCAAAAAGTTTACCAATCAGAGGTTACTTAAGAGAAAGACGAGTTGGACTTTCGTCGTTGTTTTAGAGTGTTTTTTTTTTAATCAGGAAAAACGTCATTATTAAGTTTTTAAAAGCATCCCAACCAATTACATTAAAATTTTCAAGAATGGATTGTCCAGGTTGGGATTTTTTTCAAAACAATAAATAAATCACATTATAAAATATATATAAATAATATATATAAAATTCCAAAAATTTTTAGGATAAATATGCGTCCTATTAATATTGTTATAATATGATGAATTTGCAAAGGCACTTGATTGGGTGAAGAAGTTAAGAAGATTAGTTTGAAACGAACCTCAAAAGAATTTTTAAATATCTAACAACTAACGTTAACAATGACAAATTAATTTAAAAGAGACTCTCCATGCTCCAAATTCTATGTTACAAAAAGTTATCAAAAAAAATCTGAAATGTCAATCTACATAGTCATACATAGTCAATTTTTTGACTGTAAATGCTTGTAAAATACTTATTTTTTCTTGAGCGTCTCTCTTAAGACACTCGACACTTATTATCCTTTCTTATTGGATAAATTGTAATTGTCATCAACCAAAGAAGACACTTCAAATGTTATAAAAATATTTATTATTATTATTATTATGCATGCATGTGTTCTGGCAGAATTTCTATTATTATTATTATTCTTAAAAATATACAACTTGAAATCCATCTGATTGACATAAAATGAATAAAAAAACTGTTTTTTTATAAAATCCAGTGCGCCTCAAGGAGGTATATTGAAACCTACACTTTATATCAATTACAACTGATTTATAAACAACAAATTTAATTAAACAGAAACTGTTCAAAACTCATGTTGAATTAATATAATAATATGTTTTTTTTTACAGTATGTTTGGCTGTGGAATCCTCCGACAGGTCAATTTTTGTTTTTGAACGCGCATCTTTTCTAATAGTTGTCAATTTTTTTTACCTTGCGTAATGACGTCATCGCCATTTTTTTTTTAATGGCAAACCTATATTTTTTATATTTTATTTCGTTAGGATTTTTAAATCTGTTTTCAACGGTATACAATTTTAATTAGGTTACATAAGAAAAAATCAAGAAAAACGGCCTTAAAGTTTTAGTAGAAAGATGAATGAAATGAACAAATTAATCCAGTTGATTCACGATACGGCAAAATTTTACTAAGAAAAGTTGTTCAGGATAATAAATTTTGGTCCTATACAAAATTTCAGGAAGATATCTATCAGTTTTGATTGAACTGTCGATTTTGTTTAGATATTTGATTCATCTGTCTATTAAAACTTTAAGGCCGTTTTTCATGATTTTTTTCTTAGGTAACCTATTTAAAATTTTATACCGTTGCAAATAGATTTAAAAATCCTAACGAAATAAAAAATATAGGTTGCCATTTAAAAAAAATGGCGATGACGTCATTACGCAAAGGAGTGGGGCTAAAAAAATTGACGGCTATCAAAAAAGATGCGCGTTCAAAAACAAAAGTTGTCGGAGGATTTAGGCCGCATATGATCGGGGATTTTTTTATTTGGAGAGTTCCACAGCTAACGACCTCACTGTATACATATATACCTACAGTGTGTCGCAATTTAGACTGCACCACCCCTGTATTTTTTTTGTATATTATCGATTTAAAAAATTTCTTTTTTCTAATTATACCCCTCCCTAAATTGTGCTTTTAGGGTATGTTACTTTCTCTTCACGGTAAAATGCTAATCTACTACGATTTAAAATAAACAGCAAAATTGAAGAAGTCGTATTAGGGATTTTTTTATCAAAAAAACTTGTTAATAAAAGTTGTTCAGAATCGTTCAAATAAGCTAAATCCAAATCCATTAAAAACAAAAAAAATTGAAAATCTCTAAAAAAATTTCTTAGTCCAAAAAATGCGAGTAATAATCTCACAAGTTGGCCATGATTTGTTATTTTACTCTTTTAATTCAATACAATAACAAAAAACGATGCTTAATAACTTAAATAACCGTATTTTCAACCAAATCACAATTAGCATGTGTACATTTGGACATTTTTTGAGATTTTCAATTTTGTTTGTTTTTAATGAAATTTTGAACAACTTTTATTAACAAGTTTTTTTGATAAAAAAATCCCTAATACGGCTTCTTCAATTTTGCTGTTTATTTTAAATCGTAGTAGACTAGCATTTTTCCGTGAAGGGAAAGTAACATACCCTAAAAGTACAATTTAGTGAGGGGTATAATCAGAAAAAAGAAATTTTTTAAATCGATAATACCTATATTAAAAAAAATACAGGGGTGGTGCCGTCTAAAGTGCGACACACTGTATATAAATTTTATTAAAAATTTGTATTTAAATTCATCTTAAAATTAACTGTATCAACACTTAAGCAACTATTACTCATAATATATGTAAGAAGATACTGTCAAATTTACACTTCTGTAGGACTCCCTCTGGGAGTTTTTTGGGATTGTGGTTGTCCCCAGGTTTTGGCAGTGTACTGAACATAACCAGGATCTCCTGGAGTACTTGGTGGTCGATCGACATCGTCTTGCTCTTTCCCATACCAAAATGAAGGAACGACGATGTCATATTTACCATACTGACCTAGAAACTCAAATCTAGAATTGTCAATCGATTTTACGTTTATTACACAAAACGGAATTTACTTAAAAGGTAAGATATAGAGTGAAAATAAGGAAAGTTGAGGAAGGTTTGAGAAAAGAAGGCAAAATGGTGCTATTTAAGGAATTTAAGGTATGGAAGGAATATTGCATGAAAAATTATCATGGGATTACTGGGTTAAACAGAAGATAATAAAGTTCTATGGACTGATAAGGTTCCACAAAAACTGGGTTCATTATAAAATAATAATGAAGATATAAATGTTTATTCCAGCAAAATGGAAAAATTTGTGAATAAAAGGCTAAACTCAGGTTTGAACGTGAAAATAATACAAAGATCGTGGATTAACTGATTAAAAAAAAATACCTTTTTTTATTTTACTCCAAACAGGTGAATGTTCTTCAGCAACTTGCGTCAACTCTTCTTCCGTATCGCTTTCATAATCCTTTCCATAAATATCAAATCTCCGCGTTTTATCCTTCATTTTCTTATATCCATTTTGTCCATTTTTACCAACGCCATTTTGGCCGTTGTAACCGCCATTGCGAGTCAAACCGTTCTTCGACGAAACGGTTTCGTCTTTAACTTTTGGAGACTTTCCGATCTCCAAAGTTGCACTTTCCACTATTTCTTTTTCGACCGCGTACGTTTCCGGTTTGGTTTTAGTTTCCGCTTTCGACGTCTTAACTATTTGCACCGGATGCGATTTCTTTTGTTTCGGTCCGGCCAAATCTAATAGAAATAAAGCGGCCGTCACCAAAGATAAAGTCCCTATGACTGCGGCATTATCTATCAAATCGTTTGGTATTGATTCTATAGACGCAAGTTCCAAACCTCCTAAAAATTTCTTAAAATTAAATATTTTTTAATAGTAAAACGTACCCAACACGACGAATAAAAATGCACCAAGTAATAAAAACACAATTTCCGTTATTCTTTTCGTAGTTGGTAGTTCGCCAAATAAACGACCGATAAATAAGGTTGAAGTGATAATGACGTAGCCGCCGTAAGTGGCGTCAGCAACTGCTGATCCTATTGTATCCCATGTTACTTTATTCAACAGGCTCCATTCACGAGATAATTTTTGCAAATACAAAAACAGACGCGATTCTTCATCGTCGGTTACCCTTTTACAGACAAGGCACGATATTACAAATCCCTAAAAAATCATAGATTAAATGTTGGTTACACAGACAATTTAAATAGAGAATTAAAATACTTATGTAATTCCTAACTGTCGATAATTACAGCAACAACCAGAGGCTTGTTTATTTTTTTAAAAATGTAACAAAAGAATTTTTTCTCGTACTCATTACGAACGAAGGCCACTTATACTTCAGGTATGAGTAATCTAATGAATAATGGTCGGTTTTACTTGAAAATTAACAAAATCACTTGCCTTGGAAATAATATAAAGATTGTTATTTAAATTTTACGATTAGAATTATGTATACAAATTAATGATAAAAAAAGAATGAAACAAGAACATAATCAGAATCTGTTTCGTACATACGATTTGGGTTGGGATGTATATCTTTGAAAATATGCGTTGCCAATTAAAACACCATTGCTTGATTTTTATGCAACTGTGAGTAATGTAATTGGTGTATTTAAACTATTTATAGAATTAATTTATTCATTTAATATTTGCAAGGAAATGGAATTTTAAATTTACAAGACAGCAACAAATGGGCGGAAAAATTTACAGCTAATCACAAAACGAATTAGAAAAATTGGCTACTTTGCAACAAATATATGAATCATAATAGTCGATTAAAATACTATATGTTCGAAAAAGCTTTCGAAGAAAAATTAAGAAACACAAAAACGTAAATTTTGAAAATTATATGATAAGTTTAATGTGTGAAAGAATAAAATGGCTTAAAAAAAGTTTCACAGAAAGAATGAAAATGACTCTGAAACGGAGAGGAAGATAATGTTTGAAAGATTAGAAAGCGTACGTTATTGGAAAAGGGTAAGTAATATAAGAAAATAAAATGGAAGAAAATTATAATTAAATAAATAATAAATTTATAAAACTGGGAAGAAATTACATGAGTGAAATAAGGAAAACTTGGAAATTTTGACACAATTAATGTCTATGAGAGAAGGATACAAATAATAAAGAATTATGACTACGAGGAAATGAATTGGACATACTGTAAGGATTCAAAGTTATTGTATTGTAATAACTAATAATAATAGTACTAAGTAAGAAATAAATAAATAAATAAAAAAGTATAAAAATTATGAAATGTAAGAACAAAAATATATTGTACTTCTTTGCTAACCTAAGTAATTATTTTATTCCTAATTTTTAATTTAAGTTTATTCATCGCGTTAAAAATCACAAGGCTTGTTAATATGTTTTTAATGGAATTTCGAGCTTATTTATGTCCATTTTCAACGTAGAGCTAGTGTTTTTAATTTTTATTATTTATCCTTATTATTTAATTATTATCTATACCAGGGGTTGCCAACTTCATTACATATATAATAGAATTTTTCTTAAAAATGTGTCGCAATCACCTACTAAGATATATGAGTTGTATGGGGTTGGGTTCGCTCCGTAATTGAAATTCAAAAGAGTATAATTTTTAACATTTTTGGATAAAGATTCGACTTCGAGGGTTGTATGGTTGGCTTCGCTCCGTAATAAAAATTCGAAAGGAGTAATGCTGGACGATCGACCAAAAATCGCTTCGAGATCGACCGGTCGATCGTGATCGACTTGTTGGCGACTCCTGATCTATACTATATGAAATAAATAAATATTGGCTGGGGGATGAGTATAGAAAATGTAGGTTTTGTGTAGACGATGTTGAATGGGAGCACTAGCGGAGGAACTGCAACCGACAAGATCTGGAGGAGAATATGAGAATGGGAGTCAGATGGAGGAAGTGTTTGGTTGAAGCAGGGGAGGGTAGAGAAGTTTTGAAAAGGCTTCAGCCTTTTGAGTGATGAAAGATGTAGATTAATTGATAGGCGAAAAGGATACGTGTTGAAACTCCATTTTAAATTAAGGAATAATAAAATTCGAATGTTTCAAATGTTTTATTTATAACACTACAATTGTTTCACCATACTATGACTTCATCAGGTGGATGATAAGTTATCATGTATGGTGAAACAATTGTAGTGTGAAATTAAAATATTTGAAACCTTCGAATTTTATTATTTCTTAACTGTAGGTTACATGTTTTTTTTTAACAAAGTTCAATAATTTCAAAATTCTGAACACGTAAGGGCTCATAAAAAATGCCCAAACAATTTTAAAACTTCATTTCCATAACTAACTAATATCATTAATTTAATTAGAACAAAAAAATTTTTCGAAGAATTTTAAAAATTTGTATTTTTATTTTGCTTATGTTTTCTCAAAAATCTAAAATCTGGCTGAGAACGTTTTGAAAAAGGCCAAATTTAAAAAGAACATAAGTGATCCCAGGACTTACGTGTTTATAATTTAATGATATTTTTTATCGCAACCTAAAAATATTTCATTCAAATGTCATGACAGTAACATTCAATAAACAAATATTTCGTTTTAACCAATAAACAAAATACAGTTTTATAAATAAACTTATTTATTTAAAATATCGTAAATTACGTTAAAAAAATCAGAGAAAGATTTAAAATCAATTAATTAAATTAAACAAAAAACTTTTGTGAAAATAGAACAATTAGGTTATAGCAAATTTTAAAAAATTCAGAAAGACTAAACGAAACAAATCCAAAAAGCTAAAAAAATAGTACAAAACTGAAATACACAGAAAACTATCAACTTGTTATGAATTGTATATAAGATTTTGGAAAAACATTTATCAAGGGAGAGAAAAAAAAATAATTTGTTTAAGCTTAAAAAATTAAAACTAAAAAAAATGTTAATTTTATTCAATACCCTAAGCAACATCTATTTGTTGTTAACTCACAAGATTTTTCGATTTCGACTACTTACCACTTCAACGAGTTTCAAAAAAGTCCACTTATCAAAATTGACACCCATTTTCATACGCACGTCATTTTTACTCGCAGCATTATAAGCATGATACTAAGCTGCAAAATTCACAACTTGTAAACAAAGAAGCATTTGTATTGCAAAAATACATACTAATTGTTTAATACACCTTGATGTTCAAACAATTATATTTATTATAGAAAAAAAACTGTATATAATCCATTTTGTAACCTACCTATTTCAAAAGTAATAATCACACTTTTAAACTGAAATAAGCAGGTATACTGCAAAGCTATCACTTAGATATCTAAATATGTCGAATGTATGCATGTGCATTCCCCTACTTTTTTAACGCGTTGATCCTTCAATGTTATTTATTACTGTATGGGACAACCAACAACAATTGCATGACATAAGCTATTCATTATCAACAACAGGTAAATAATAATATATGTAGGCGCGTTGTTTTCAAAGAGTCTATTGACATTGTTTAAAAATACATTTTAAATATTGAATTAATTTAAATAATTTAGAAATGCGAGCGTCAATTTCGTAGAAATTTCCACAGTAATTAATTAGTATCAATTATAATAATTATGGATATTTTTCGTCTTACTTATGTGCAATTATTTCTCTGAAAACTTAAAATAATATGTTCAATAATTAATTATTTGTTCGAAATTTACATATTAACGAAGAATAAATAAAAAAAGTAAATATAAAATAATTAAAAGATATAGTAACAAGATATATAATATTATAATCAAATATAAAGGAATTAGAAATTTTCGATTATTGCACCAGCTTGCTTCTACTGGAGTTACGACACTGAATATAATTCTAAATACACTTAGTTAGTAAAGTTAGCTATTATAGAATATTCTCGTGAACAGACTGTATACAGTAAGGAATTTGAAATCAATATAATTTTCATTATAATAACATGAGTTTTCTAGAATTCATTACGTTAATTATAGTTTCTTGTGCATGAAACTCCACAATTTATGCTGCAATTCCAACGACTATGACTCTTTACGCGGATCGTTAAGCAAAATTATAATAGAAATCATTTATAACTATAACTTAAAAAATCATTTTCCTTTTATTATAAACTAAACAAAATAAAATACAGGAAAAGTCACTGATTATTTTTGTTATTATTTGAGAACACTGGACGATTTTGCCACAAAGAAGAGCTGTCTGCTCTATGGTATATATATGATCTACTTTCTGCAACTATAAATCACCTCACAAGGTTGAAAATAATTCTTATGCTCTTCTCTCTCAACATCCTGCTCTTTTTATTTATTTCGCATAAAAGTAAGTTGACGAACTATTTTTTGTGCAAAATGATTAAAGATGGGCTAAGCACAGGGCTAAATTCAAATTCAAATTCAAAAGTCAGTTTTTAAAATTTATAGTTTAGTCCAGTAAATAGGTGAATCAATCTACATAAAATAACGTAATTTCGGTGATTTGTTAGCGGGGTGTATTCTGAGCATAATGCCGGATTTGAGGGGTTCCTCGAGTGTCAGTGGCGCCGCTATCGCGACTAACGCGTTTAATTCGATATCTCGAGAACGAATCATTTTACACAAAAAACTATCGAAACCTTTTCTCTTATAAATTGAATTTTCTAACTTTTTTATTCGAAACTTTTTTTTCCAACATCAATACTTGTCGAGTTATTTCGTTAGAAACAAACTTCCGTATTTTCGTCTGTTTTTTGCCTTTACCTCCCTATCCGTTCACTTTTATCGAATTTTATCTATTATCAAACTTAGAGATCATTTAATTATCTACATCTTTTGTTTAAAACTTTTTTCTCTACTACCAATACTTTGGTAGTTATTGCTTAGTTTATCGATCGAACTCCGCGCTATCGTCGTTACGAGTTTTCACGGACGCGCTATTTCAAATGTTAGTGCTGCTTAGTCCAGTCAGCAGGTGAATCAATCTACATGCGATAACGTAATTTGGGTGATATTATGATTTGTTAAAGGGGTGTAGTCTGAGCATAATGCCGAGAACACACTCAGCGCCTGGCTTGATTCACCTACTGACTGGA
>JAFFZR010025655.1:0-10148 GCA_018397195.1 Lethrus apterus | reverse complement strand
CAAATGTTAGTGCTGCTTAGTCCAGTCAGCAGGTGAATCAATCTACATGCGATAACGTAATTTGGGTGATATTATGATTTATTAAAGGGGTGTAGTCTGAGCATAATGCCGAGAACACACTCAGCGCCTGGCTTGATTCACATACTGACTGGACTAAGCAGCACTAACATTTGTAATAGCGCGTCCGTGAAAACGTGTAACGACAATAGCGCGGAGTTCGATCGATAAACTAAGCGAGAACTACCAAAGTATTGTTAGTAGAGAAAAAAGTTTTAAACAAAAGATGTGGATAATTAAATGATCTCTAAGTTTGATAATACATAAAATTCGATAAAAGTGAACGGTTAGGGACGTAAAGGCGAAATAACTCGACAAGTATTGGTGTTGGAAAAAAAAAAGTTTCGAATAAAAAAGTTAGGAAATTTTTGTGCAAAATGATTCGTTCTCGAGATATCGACTTAAACGCGTTACTCGCGATAGCGGCGCCACTGACACAACAACAACAACAAATTATACTATCAGCCAACTTACGTTATTTTATGTAGATTTTGGCTTATTTTTTGATAGATTTACTGGACTAATTGGATTGGCATGGGTTAGGTTCACCCATAATTGAAATTATTGAAATTCAAAAAGTTTTTCAGTTCTAAAAATTCATAATTTATTGTTGGGTTCGCTCCGCAATTGAAATTCAAAAGGTAAAAAAAGAGTGTACAAAAGGAGTAAAAAGGAGTACAAAAGAAAATATAAAATTCAAATAACCAGGGCAGCAATTTTTCTTATAGGTTACTTGAATTTTCTATTTTCTTTTGCACTCCTTTTTACTCCTCTTGTACACACTTTTTTACCTTTTGACTTTCAATTGCGGAGCGAACCCAACCATAAGTTATGAATTTTTAAAAACTGAAAAACTGACCATTTGAATTTCAATAGTTTCAATTATGGGCGAACCTAACCCATGCCAATCCAACTATAAATTTAAAAACTGACTTTTGAATTTGAATTTCAATTTACCAAACCCATACGACAACTTTTTTCCATCCATCCGTACTCCTTTTTTAAAAAAAATAATTGGTCACCTTATGTATTGGTAATAACTTTTCCTAGTTCTAAAACTTTTATAAAACTTCACTGATTGCCCCACTTCCCTCATATTTTCTTAAAATGCAAGTACAGAAGGAGTACAAAATGAGCACAAAGGAGTAACAAAAGAAGGAAAACGAATACGGCTATTAAAAGGAGTACGGTTCATGAAAAAAAGTACAAACTCCCTAACGGCGTACGATTAGTCACCTTAATAAAAGTAACCAAAAGTAGGAAACTTTTGTACTCCTCCAGAATCTGGAACAGTGTTGCCAGGTGAAAAATAAAAAAGTTGCCAGATCGCAACCATAAAAGTTGCCAGATTTTCATCAACATTTTGGGGTAAAAATGTGTAATGAGATTGGGTTCGCTCCGTAATTAAAATTCAAAATGGTCAGTTTTTGGTTCGCTCCATTATTGTACGACCAAAAAAAGGTGCCGCCTGAAAAAAACCTCCGTAACTGAAATTAATTCGATAGGTAACGTATGTACATACAAAGGAATAAGGTTAAAAATACATTTAAAAATCTAAGCAATTCTTAGGTTCAAAAAACACCAGAAACAGGAGATTTTATAAAAGTTTTCACCAAATCACCAAATGAGACTTAAAATACCAAATTTGGTGAAAATTCACCAGATGTGGCAACACTGGTCTGGAACCAAAGGCTATGGACACAGTCTTTATGGATCCGGGCAACAGCCATGCCTTTAAAATGACGCTGAAAGCCCCCGATGTCACCCGTTGCTACTTTTAGAATCCGGAAAATTTTCGTCAAACATCTGACATAAACTTCTTTTTCCTATCGTTGCAGCAACACTGCAATATGTATGTACATAGTTGCATTCTACTGACAACAAAAAGAAATTAATTTTGATGCAGTTTTCTCCACAATTATAAATAGTGATTTTCCGATTAGAAAGTAAATTAATTCGATATCGGCTGACGGCATAAATAAATAAATAATTATTATGGAATTTAAACATAACGGTAAGCTTTCATCACACTATGAATGAAAGCGAAGTTTATGGCCTTAACCTTACGTAAAGTTGACTTATTCGATCATTGCAAGGTATCATTTACAGTTAGTTTGTATACACATTTTAACAAATGCAAGTATTGCATAATGAACCGTTAGGAGAGAGGTATTTTAAAAATGCATCGACTGGTTTTCTAACGGATTTCTATATGCATGTATGTATATACCACAATGGTCTGTGATATAATAGACAGTTTTGGTTTAGTCTTCAGTACAGAAAGTAATTCTTACGATTGATTTTCAAAAATTTGTTTCATAAATTATTGAAGAGTGTTATTTTTTAAAAATAGTGTATGGGTCATTTTGTGTTTATTTGGTGTGGAATATGATAAGAAAAAGGAAATATGATGGTGCGTTATGAGTTATCTTCTTTTTCTCCATTTTTGCCCTACCAGGGCGTTGGAATTTCGTGCTTCATTCCTCCACCCATCTCTTCCAGCTTTTTCCTTAATTGTTTTCCTTTTTCTTTTCCTATTCCTTCTGTTTGTGAAACTATGTCTTTCCTAATCTCACTCTTTTCCTCTTATTTACGGTATTTGTTTCCAGTACTTTTTTCGCCAGTCGCTTGTTATCCATTCTTGTTATGTCCGAACCAATTTAGCATTCCCTTCTTTCCTATTCTTCTTAATTTAGTTATTTTCTGGTGTCAACATTTTTTTTATCTTATCTAATTGCGTCTTTACCGCAATTTTTCTCAGTTGTTTCATTGCTGCAGTCACATGTTTGTTTCTGTTCATCCAGGATTCGCATCCGTGAAATACGATTGGAACTTTTACTTTATCATAAACCTGGAGTTTCACTTGCATTTCAGTCTCTTTTTTTCCCAAATATTGTTTTGTTCAAGGCATAATATATTTTCGTGGCTTTCTTAATTCTGTTTCTCTTGAGCCGTCATCCCATCCTCTAATATTATCACTCCTAGGTGTTCATATATTGTTACTTGTTACATTTGTGGCCACTTGCAGATTATTCCCTTTGTCTTCGTCATTAAGTTTACCTTCTACGAATTTTCTTATTCTTCGTTTTAGTAATTTAATATACACTTTAAACACTGTGGATGGAAGGCAAATCGTTCTATAGTTTCCGCATTTCATTTCATTCCCTTTTTTATGTATTTGGACTATTAAGTTTTCCTCGCATTCCTTTGGAATCTTCTCGTTATTCCATTCCATAGCTCAAGAAAACATTCTCTACAATCTTCTCCTATCAACTTAATCATTTCCGAGTCGATTCCATCTGACACATTTGCTTTTCCTAGCTTGATCTTTTGTAATCCCTTTTCCAGTTCTCTATAATTCTTTCAACTGATTTTCCTCCTCCCCCAGTTCTTCGATTTGTGAGATTGTGGATTTTCCTGTTCAAATTTTTCTACAAAGGACTCTCTCCATATATGAGTTATAAAATGGAAAATCGTCGGTCGGAAATATACAGTGTGGTGATAAAGTTTAGAACAAAATTCATGAAAGCGTTCTATGTTTTTAAAAAAATCGCTTGGACAGGTCAATTTTTCTTCTTAAAATGCCGTCTCCTGACGTTAATTTTTTTGGAATGACGTCATTTGTTTTTGCACAATGACGTCATCATAATTTTTTTTAAATGACAACCCCCACTTTTTTCTTCTGTTTTTAATAGATCTTCTTACTACTTAAACGGTGATGTAAAAAAATTGGTACCTTACATAACAATTTTTTTGAATAAAAAATTTTTTCTTTTAAACAAAAATTTTAATTTTTTGAAGAAAAAATGTTATTTTTTTCAGAAAAGTTCTTATGTAAAGAATTAATTCGGTAATCACCACTTAAACATCAAGGAGGTCTATCAAAAGCAAAAGAAAAAAATAAGAGGTGTCATTTAAAAAAATCGATAATGACGTCATTGCACTTTAAAGCTTCAATCTTCGTCTTAGATACATAAATTACTTTTATTTGCTTTAATTTAGAATGTTTACGATTATTATTTTTACTAAATTATAACCACTGACGATCTGAAGTAAATGTCATTTATTCAAAAAAATTGTTATGTGAGGTACCAATTTTTTTACATCACCGTTTAAGTAGTAAGAAGGTCTATTAAAAACAGAAGAAAAAAGTGGGGGTTGTCATTTAAAAAAATTTATAATGACGTCATTGTGCAAAAACAAATGAAGTCATTTCAAAAAAATTAACGTCAGAAGACGGCATTTTAAAAACAAAAATTGACCTGTCTGAGCGATTTTCTTAAAAACATTATAAAACACTTTTATGAATTTTGTTCCAAACTTTATCACCACACTGTATATGAATACACATACACATATTATATGCAACATGCTCAGTTAAAATATTTCTTGGAACTCTTGTATATTATAACAGACATTTTCAATGAGGAGAGCCTTCAGTCTTCTTCTGAATAATTTCGAATCTTGTACTTTCAATTCAGGTTGTAAAACATTGTAGGTTTAACGCCAATAAAGTTGTAACTCTTCTGCATCTTAGATAGTCTAAAAGTACGGATGGATGGAAATGGTTGTTGTATGGGTTGGGTTCGCTCCGTAAATTGAAATTCAAAAAATCATTTTTTAAAATTTATAGTCGGATTTGCATGGGTTAGGTTCGCCGATAATTGAAATTATTGAAATTCAAAAGGTGAGTTTTTAAAAGGGTTGGGTTCGCTCCGTAATTGAATTTTAAAATTTATAATTTGTGGATTTGGGTTGGCATGGGCTAGGTTTGCTCCGTAAATCAAATTATCAAACTATTGAAATTCAAAAGGCCCGTTTTTAAAAATTTATAATTTATGGTTGGGTTCGTTCCGCAGTTGAAACTCAAAAGATAAAAAAGAGTGTATAAAAAATGGTACAAAATAAAATACAAAATTCAAATAACCTATAAGAACAATTGCCGCCCCAAAAGGCAGGCGCCCCTGGGCTATAGCCCATTTAGCCCTGCGGTTAGGGAGGTCCTGGTCTTGCTACCCAAAAAATATCCGCTCTAATAATAATAATAAGTATATTTATTGGTACAAAACCAAGCGTTATCGATCGGGGTCTTTCTTCTAATAATGAATAACAATAATAATGATGAATAATAATAAAACTATTCCAAAAAAGAGCATAGTTACCTTTTGATCATGGAGTAGTTTTCATTACGTTTAGGGGTTTTTTATACTACAAACACGGGCTATATTGGCACCCCGTTTAAATCCAGAACTACTGAAGCCATCCTATATGGTTGCTGCTGGAAAATCCTAATTTCTGCAAACTGAGAAGTTTGGTAATATTTACTGTGAAGTAACAGTCTTTTCTGGTTTTCCTGGTTTGATTTTTTTTAAATCTGAATTTCAACACTTAATCATTTGTTTATACTTACTTCGCTGAATAAAAATGTAAAATATTCTAAGAATCTGATTTTGACAAACTTTTGTGGCCTTCGTAAAATTTTCTCATTTGTTTTTGCTCACGGGAATGTGTCTGTGATGCAGATAAGTATTTTTCCCGTGGAAAGAATCAATTCGGCATCCGGGCTAAATACAGATTTTTTTTTAAATTTTTTTACATTTAGTCCTAATATTTTGAAAACGTATATTAATTAGAAATTTTTATCACAAAAATAAAAAATAGTCCAGATGATAAGCACGAGTAATTATCGTACAATGTTTTATATACATATAGTCCAGTAAATAGGTGAATCAATCTACATAAAATAACGTAATTTGGGTGATAGTATGATTTGTTAGAGGGGTGTATTCTGAGCATAATGCCGGATTTGAGGGGTTCCTCGAATGTCAGTGGCGCCGCTATCGCGAGTAACGCGTTTAATTCGATATCTCAAGAACGAATCATTTTACACAAAAAACTATAGAGACCTTTCCTCTTATAAATTTCCTAACTTTTTTGTTTGAAACTTTTTTTCCAATACCAATATTTGTCGAGTTATTTCGTTAGAAATTCACAAACTTCCTTATTTTCGTCGGTTTTTTGCCTTTACCTCCCTAAGCGTTCACTTTTATCGAATTTTATCTATTATCAAACGTAGAGATACATCTTTTGTTTAAAACCTTTTTCTCTACTAACAATACTTTGGTAGTTATTGCTTAGTTTATCGATCGAACTCCGCGCTATCATCGTGACGCGTTTTCACGGACGCGCTATTACAAATGTTAGTGCTGCTTAGTCCAGTCAGTAGGTGAATCAAGCTACGTTATCGCATGTAGATTGATTCACCTACTGACTGAACTAAGCAGCACTAACATTTGAAATAGCGCGTCCGTGAAAACGCGTCACGACGATAGCGAGGAGTTCGATTGATAAAGTAAGCAATAACTACCCAAGTATTGTTAGTAGAGTGAAGTTTTAAACAAAAGATATAGATAATTAAATGGTCTCTAAGTTTGATAATAGATAAAATTCGATAAAAGTGAACGGATAGGGAGGTAAAGGCAAAAAACAGACGAAAACACGGAAGTTTGTGCATTTGTAACAAAATAACTCGACAAGTATTGATGCTGGAAAAAAAGGTTTCGAATAAAAAATTTTTAAGAGAAAAGGTTTCTATAGTTTTTCGTGTAAAATGATTCGTTCTCGAGATATCGAATTAAACGCGTTACTCGCGATAGCGGCGCCACTGTCACTCGAGGAACCCCTCAAATCCGGCATTATGCTCAGAATACATCCCTCTAACAAATTATACTATCACCGAACGTTATTTTATGTAGATTTTGGTTTAATTTTTGATTTACTGGACTAAGAGTGGCCCACCGAAAACGAAACAGACGTGTTTTCAGCTATTTACAAGATTTTTTTTTTAAAACGCTCATAAATTTTCTTTGGAAGGGGGACAAATGTTTTATCTATTTGCAGTCACCTAGTTGCAACCCTAAAAGGGGGGTCAAGTTCACCATACAATTTTTAAATGGCAAGTAGTATTTATAAAGCTATCATTTGAAAGCCCAATCGATGAGCTTTACAGATGTGTTTGAATTTTTGAATTCTGATCATTACTTCCCGAGTTATTGAGCTCTGAATATTCAAACTTTTTTCGTTTTTTTACCGGGTCTGTAACTAACAAAAAGCGAAATGCTCTAAACCGAGTAGATACAGGGGTATCTACTCGGTTTAGTGCTATTTAAATATTTTGGGGCAAAACATGTGTCCTTGCATATTCAGAGCTCACTAACTCGGGAAGTTATGATCAGAATTCAAAAATTCAAACACATCTGTAAAGCCCATCGATTGGGCTTTCAAGTTATCGGTTTATAAATACCACTTGCCATTTAAAAATTTTAGGGTGCACTTCATCCCCCTTTTAGGATTGCAAATAAGTGACTTCAAATAGCTAAAACATTTGTCCGGCTTCCAAAGAAAATTGACCTGTCTGAGCGTTTTTTTTTTTTTTTTAAAGCGTCTATACCTGAAAACGCGTCTGTTTCGTTTTCGGTGGTCCACTCTGTATATTTTATTTTGGGCTTAAAATAGACAGAGTAAGACTGTGTGAATGGAGGAAAAATGTTGAAAATTTAAAGGCTCATTTCCTTCAACCGTTCTGAAAGGAGAAATTGCTTTTGTAAAAAAAATAGTGGTGAATTTCACGCTTAAATGTCACTTAACTTTAACAGTAATTTTGTTTCAAATTTAGTTTTCAAGATACTTACGTTTCCGTGAATATCAAAATTTATCAAATGTAGTGTAGGAAAAATGACCATAAAGGAAATCTATTTAGTATTTATCTCAAAGTATTTTTTTTTTTAATGGCGTTATTTCCGCCGAATTTGGATTGCTGTTTTACAAGACTTACATGGGTTTTATAGAAGTTCTATTCAGGTTTCATTCATTAAATAAAGATATTGATGAGAGCCCTAAACAGCAAAAAGCAACACAAAAACAATATTTAGGTGGCGCTACGAAGAAAACGAATCATCATATCGGCTTGATATGTTTTCATAATACAATAAATGTATCATCTCATTTAGTGTGATGATAAACGATAATGTTAACATAAGGCTGTTTCGAAAATACTTAACCTAGATCTTTTAAACTTCAATTCATTTTTCAATACTGCTTGCAGATCTACCCCCCCCAGTTTTTATTTATGTTTAACTTAAGAAGTTTTTTTATTATTCAAAACGTACAAAAACTGCAAACTGTTTATATTCTTGAATTTCATAGTACCGACACCTTGGAGATAGTAAATTAATCACATCGGAACAAAACAAGTATCTATCGCAAATAGACAACTGACAACCTTGGATAAAAATATCTAATACGACTATTATAAAATTATCAACATCATCGCAGCGTCCCTAAAACTTGATTAAGGTTATTGAGTAAAGAAAGTATTTGACTGACTATGACAACCTGTTAATTTCTTATTTCTCATAGGAATTCTATGAGTGTAAATAAATGCAGCTTTATATACCAGGTGTGCCAACTATCTGTGGTCGATCTATTACACCTTACCTATTCACTTTATTTAAAAATATTTCAAGTAAAAGTTGTTTTGAATCAAGTACTCTACACAATAACATTATTCTGAAATATACAAGGTGTTTAGTTTTGCCTGCACGTTACATAACGTTGTTATTTTAAACGGAACAGCCTGTATATTGTCGCATTTTCAGATTCCCCGGTACAAAATAAGGAAAGTTCATACTACAGACCCCATACTAAAATTGAGCGGTTTTCGAGATATTCCACTTTTAAGAAAAAAAAATTAATTTAGTTCTAAATTAGTTCTCTTTAAAAATTAATAATGTTTTTATTAACGATTACTTTGTAACGATTCTTTGGCATAATTGTAAAAATGCTTCAAGTTAAACAGCCAATACCAAATATCCTCGTTATATTATACAGGCTGTCCCACGTTAGACGGGTGCTTCATATCTCATTAATGGTTAGGTTACGAAGGAAGTTCATAAAACAAAATTTAATCAGATTCATATGTAGAATGTGCCAAAATTATTCTCAACTCTACAGGCTGTTCTGTTTTAACGATACGGTATCTTACTTTGTTATTTTAAATGGAACATCCTATATATTATTTAATATTCGTGTAGAACGTAAAATTTTAATGTAAGTTTGTTCAATACTTCCTATACTTAAAGTTAATAGTTTTCGAAATATTTGCAATTTTATAAAAAAAATCACATATGCAATCGACAGATTTTAATTAAATTTAATAGCTTCAAAACGAATTTCGGTAAAATTGATCTTCATACTATATCCTGTCTTAAACCGCCTTCGAAGGTATTTTATCTTATACAGCGTGTCTACAGCTGAGGTGCCAATTCACGATAATTCAATCCACTTTAATTTCAGATTTTTAAATGGAACACTTTTTTGAAATTGTTTACTAGCTGGAAGGTTGTATGCTCAAAAATATCCTAACGCGCGTCACCCTGATGAACGCGTTTTTAGAAAAATATGGTCGTCTATCTCACTCAATATGGTTGGACGGATCGTTTGCAAGTAGAATAAAGATCAGCGGCCCAAAAATCGAGCCAAGTAAATATATACATATATCACTGTAATCAGTAAAACCCGTTTTACTGATAGCACTGCCACCTATGAAATTTTGTATATAGAGAGTGTTCACAAAAACCTTTACACACCTTGTGAAGTAGGTAGAGGAAAAATTTAAAAAAACACGTTCAATAACTGTGCGTCCAAAACTCAATATTTAAAGAAGGTGTTCAGGCTGATGTTCTTACTGTTGTAAACAAAGTTACACTCGCCGTTTAGAAGATAAGAAGAGAATTACGGATACGACTGAAAACGATTTTTAACTAGCATCTACATTTTTTTGTCCTATGTAAATTTTTGCGACATAAACAAGAGGACACATGCGACGGAAGGATGTAAGACTAAGCTATTAAACATAATAAACAAGATTGGCACAACTTATAAAATCTACGCAGAGGTGTTGTGGGGAGACTGGAGATTTCGACAGGGAAGTTAGAGGTAACCATATTGGTGGATAAAGGGGAAAATAATACAGATATGGAAGAAACGACATAAAAAAAGCACAGAGATGAGCATGTGGATGAACACAGCTT
>JAFFZR010025654.1:5574-21934 GCA_018397195.1 Lethrus apterus | reverse complement strand
GTAGAAAATATAAACATAGATTGAATGTACATAGTTACGTCAAATAGGATAAAAATATCTTTTGAAATAACGTTAAATGCAGCTGTCAGACACATAGTGGACCATGGACCACCCATCTTTCCTTATGAAATAAATCTCAAAATGAAACGCTTATTTAACTCATTAAAACAATTCATTTTCATTCCTATTTATTCAAAAATAAATCCAATTTCAAAATATTAAATAAATAAAAAATGAAGAATACTCAAAACTAAAAAAAAGAGTATAATATGGACCAGGTAGTCCATATTAGCTGACGTATTTATTGGTTACAGTAGTCGCAGATAAAGGTGTCCCTTTCACATCCAGCACATTCTTCATGACTCCAGTTATTGCAGGGCGATCAGAATAAAAGGTATCACAGTCTAAAATTTTGTATCTTCTTTCCTATCTCATCACCATCAGACTCATCATAAAACTATAATGTGGATCCATAACATTTTATTGTAATTGTTTCATTACTTTAAATAAACCAGCATTATTATTATTACCTGAAGAGGATGGCGAGTAGATTTTCTTCCCTATTTTCGTGAAATTAAATAGAAGGAGAAATTATAAAAATTAGGTCAATGTTAATTTTTTAATAACCTTTCTTTCAGATATTTAAGTTTTTTTGCAGTGACATTGTAAGGACTCCGTATGACGATGACGTTGTTAGGGTTGATTTCCTTGCTGGTCTGCCACGATTTGAAGATTTCTTCTTCTTTGTCGGAATCGGAGATATTTCGGTTGGATACACTCGACCACTATATCTGTAAGGTACTATAAGTTGAAAGATTTACTGTTCCGACGAACATTTTTGTTTCTGTTGTTACAACTTGTTTCGGCTATCGCCATTTTACAGTGAAAACAAAAATGTTCATCAGAACAGGGAATCTCTCAACCAAGAAGGATTTATCAAGACGAAACAACGAAGACAAACCGCTCAAGAATTTTATCCACATATCTTAATGGCATGTCTTCAAAAAGACAAAGACAACACCTTTAGATATCATTTATTTATATTAATTATTTGTATATTAAAAATATCTTAGATACATGAAGTTCAATTGTTAATTACATTTATTATTTTGTAATTTATATACAGGGTCATTCACGAAAGTGGTTCGTTAGAACTTTCCCGTGTTCCAGAAATATATCAACTCTAATAACTTGGAATTATAAGCTACACCAACTGATCTCTTATTCTAAATTATTGGCGCTCTCGTACCACTTCCGGTTGTACCGGAAGTGCATACCAACTTTGTTATTTTAAATGGAATGTTATATTTTTTCATCGTTTTTCAGATTCTGTTTACAATTCTACACCAAAACTTATATGGTACCCTATACTAAAATCTAGCCGTTTTGGAGTTTTTTGTTGTTTTAAATAAATTTTACTAATTGCAATGGTATATTGAAAATTCTGTATTTCCGGAAGTACTGCACTTGAAATCTTCATTTTTGGCAATTTGCTCGTTGATACCATGGGCAACGGAACGGTGATGCTAAAGTTACCAGGAAGTATACATGGCCGCTCAAAATTAGCTACAACTTCCAACAACTTCAAATCAGTAAAAATCATTTCTTTTTAAATGGAACCTCCTGTATATTACTGCATATTTAAATGCGCTTAGTAATTCTACATAGATTGTTATAAGGCTTACAACCCATTTTTTCTAAATAGTTTTTGAGTTATAAGCAGTTTTCTAAATAATTCCCCTAAGAATGCCGTTTATCCCTTGTTTAGTGATCTTAGAAAGTCTTGGATGTCATTATAATTAAGTATTATGATTGTCTAACTTGACTTGTCTTTTTTTTGACGTTAGTATAAAGACATGGCTGGTGTAGTAAATAATTACACAAATAAAGATATTTTAAATTTATTTTACATACATGGAGAATGTGGGCGAGTAGTGGATAGAACATGTCGTACTTTTAACGAAAGATATCCATATTTGCCAGCAATAACGAAGAAAAAATTTAGAAAACAGGAATCAAATTTTCTGCGTTTCTGTAATTAGCGGTTTTTTCGAAAAGCAGAAAATTTGATTCCAACTTTCTACATTTTTTCTTCGTCATTGTTGGCAAATTTGGATATCTTTCGTTAAAAGTACGACATGTTCTATCCACTACTCTCCCACGTTCTCCATGTATGTAAAATAAATTTAAAAAATCGTTATTAGTGTAATTATTATTAGACCAGCCATTATGTCTTTATACTAATTTCAAACAAAAGACAAATGTCAAAGTAAACAATCATAATAATTATATGACATCCAAGGCTGTCTAAGATCACCAAACAAACGGCATTCTTAGGGGAATTATTTAGAAAACTGCTTATAACTCAAAAACTATTAGAAAAAATGGGTTGTATGCCTTATAACAATCGATGTAGAATTATTAAGTGCATTTAAAAATGAAGTAATATACAGGGCATTCCATTTAAAAAATTGATTTTTACTGATTCGGAGTTGTTGGAAGTTGTCGTTAATTTTGGGCGGCC
This sequence comes from Lethrus apterus, assembly GCA_018397195.1. Classification (NCBI taxonomy): domain Eukaryota; kingdom Metazoa; phylum Arthropoda; class Insecta; order Coleoptera; family Geotrupidae; genus Lethrus; species Lethrus apterus. The sequence continues at coordinate 19,410 of JAFFZR010025654.1, read as the reverse complement.
CTGTATACTTCCTGGCAACTTCAACATCACCATTCCGTTGCCTATGGCATCAACTAGCAAAATGCCAAAAATGAAGATTTCAAGTGCAGTACTTCCGGAAATACAGAATTTTCAATACACCACTACAATTGGTGAAATTTATTTAAAACAATAAAAAAACTCCAAAACGGCTAGATTTTAGTATAGGGTACCCTTATAAATTTTGGTGTAGAATTCTGAGTAGAATCTGAAAAACGATGAAAAAATATAACATTCCATTTAAAATAACAAAGTTGGTATCCACTTCCGGTACAACCGGAAGCGATACGAGAGCGCCAATAATTTAGAATAAGAGATCAGTTGGTGTAGTTTATAATTCCAAGTTATTAGAGTTGATATATTTCTGGAACACGGGATAGTTCTAACGAACTACTTTCGTGAATGACGCTGTACAGCGACCTGCATAAATGTTGCAACATATGGGAATTTTTTTATTATTGAAATATGGTAAAATTCGTTTTGGGGGATATGTTCAGCATGTCCATAAACCCAAAAATTCTTTTTGACACATGCCACGTGACCACTAGTATGGCGGGTAATTTAAAAAATATGCTATTAATCTGCAAAAAGTCAGGTTAGATGACATGACATCCCAAAAAGTTATTTGAAAAAATTGCTTAGAATTCAATTCTGAGGTTATGTGTGTTTCTGTAAACATATTTAAAAAATTAAAAACCACAATTTTGTCAATTTTTAAAAATTACATGTTCTTTTTTGGGTTTTGGCAGCCCAACAGAAGCAATGTCTCTGAATTTGGTTGATAATCAAACAATTTTGTTAATTATTACATAACTAACAGAATTAAAGGTAAAAACTAGATTTTCAGTACGATATTTGTTGTTGCAAGGAAGTGTATAAAGTAGTAACAAATAAACTTTAAATTATTTGTATGCTTAACAAGCATCTGTATCCTTATTTGCTCCTCGCTATTGCTTATTCTTTAGTAAAATTTATTTAGTACTACTTTATACAGTCGCTTGCAACAGCAACTAGCATACTGAAAACCTAGCTTTTACCTTTAACTCGGTTAGTTAAGTAACAATTGACAAAATTGTTTGATTATTCAATTTGAGGGAGTTTACTTCTGTTAAGCTGAAAAACCAAAAAAAGGAACATGTAATTTAATTTTTAAAAAATTGACAAAATTGTGGTTTTTAATTTTTTTAAAAATATGTTTGCAAAAATGCACGCACTCAGAATTGAATTCTAAGCAACTTTTTCAAATAAATTTTTGGGATATCATGTCATCTAACCTCACCTTTTCGCAGATTAGTAGCATATTTTTTAAATTACCCGCCATACTAGTGGTCACGTGCCATGTTACAAAACGAATTTTTGGGTTTGTGGACATGCTGAATTTTACCATATTTCAATAATAAAAAAATTTCCCATATGTTTCAACATTTACGCAGGTCACTGTATGTATAAATTGTACTGTATTTATTAATCTAATCAGTAAAATTATTTTGTAAATGTTTTGTATTATTTCATATTACTAAAAGTTGAAATATTTATCGGGCAGCGGAGATCGGTTTAAATTTCCCGCAATTTTAATTTTTATTTTGAGAATTAACCTCATGATGACGTGGACCAATGATATTTTAAAACCAAGATCACATGCACCAATCAGAACAATCTTATACTGAAAAGGTTACGTGGTGCTTTTCTTGCCGCTACGTCATAGTTTTTGACTTAGTAACCATGAAAACTTTAAAAATACATTAAATGTCATTTTGACAAACGTCAATGTTATAATTCATTCGGTTAATTCTCCAACCAAAGATCATTCGTACTCAACTTTTGTCTGGCAAGATTTGTTTTTATTCGTAATGATTTCTAAAGGCAATTAAACTCGACTAATTTCTTTTCGTCAAATTGGTCTCGTTTTATTGCCAAGCAACCACTGCTCATAAATGAAAATCTTTCCGACAAAAATTGAGTACTCATTATCTTACGTATGATAACTTTCACGAAGGGCGCAAAACACAGTAGTTCTGTTCCAACAAACAATTCTGAACGGTTCCGGAGTCACAAATGAAATTTAATATTTTTATTGTTGGTTGGTTTCCATTCTCCTAATACCTTATCTCTGCACTGTATATCAAGGTCTGTCAAGGCAATGCAAAAAGGCAAGTATAATTTCAGTCGATTAAAATCCAGAATTCATAATAACAAAATAGATTATATTATTAACGAGTGAGAAAGTTGGCCATTTTCATGAGGATGAAATTTGCGATATGAGCCGAAGGCGAGTGGATTAATTCATCCGAGTGGAACTGGCCATTTCTCACGAGTGTATACTATACTTTTTCTAATCATATTAAAGAATTAAGTAATAAATTATTGTAAACACAAATTCGATGACAAATGTCAACAAATCCTATAAAGTTTAATATCTTACGACATTCACCGATAGGTGGATCTGAGCAGCACTTGTATATGCACAGCTCCATCTGTCGGTCAATGTCACAAGTCAGTCGTTTTCGCTCACAGTTTCCTTATAACCGATGAGAATACAAAACATTTAAATTATAATATAATAAGGTCTGTTCCTACAAACAATTCCGAACGGTTCCGAATTTCTCTCGAATGTTGTTGCATGAATTAAATTGAATGTTTTAAATTGGTCAATGAAATTTGTTTCATGGTTTGTATCTAAAATATGGATATTCGATCGATAAAATAGCAGTTTCCTATCTACGTTGAATATCGCCAAATTCAGAAGTTTCGTCGAATGTACGTTAGACGGCGCACGCAACCATACTTACTTCATTAACTATAGAAACCTTTTGTAAACATTTGTAAATAGAGTCTAATTACGGAAGCCTCGGCCAATGCACGCTAGATGACACATACCTTCACATATAGTTCTTTTTGTACGTCTGCAGTTCTGCAGACGATATATGCGTTTGTAGGTTTTTAATCCATGACGATCGTTTTCTATAAATACGCTATATCCTTCAAGATAAAATTAAATAGTTCCCTTCTAGACTAAGGTTTACCTTAAACTTTTTCTAAATATTAATTCAGGTTCGAACACAAAATAAAATATTTATAATTATTAAAGAAGTGTTTATACTTTATATTTATAATCTATAGGAAAACTAAATGATTTATACAGGGCATACGTTTATAGACAAAAGCTTTAATCAATAAAGGAAAATTTGTGAGAAACACACCATTCTTCTTTATTGATTTAAATCAATAAAGGAGAATTTGTAAGAACAGACCATTATATACTTGTTGTTTCATCATGAACTCACACCGAGTCTTTTTTTTTCATTAATAAAGGCATTTATTACTGCACACATGAATTTTGAATGTTGATTTTTTTCTAGATAACACAGACTGTTTGTTAAAAAGAATCAAATTTACTCATTTTCATATGATAATATTAATTGATTATTTTCAAATGGAACACCCACGTATTTTATCATTTGCTTGAGTTCCTTATTGATTATATTTTATTGGTGTTAAGGATTCTTAGGTTTAAAAATTCTTATAACATAATTACTGAGTTATCAACATTTATCATTAAATTATTCTGGCAATTAAACATTTTTATTTTATTTTTATTATTGTAATATTTTGACAGTTTTAATTGCTGATCAGTATTATACAGTCCGTTCTACAAAACGGGTCCGAGACTATGGCGACTTCAATTGTGATTTAATCACCAACAAACTATATATTATTAAATGGGACAGTCTTAGTTACAACTTGGCGAAAAAAATTCTTTATTAATCACCTTCATTTATTTGGTTTGTTGGTGATTGAATGACAATTGAAGCCGCTATAGTCTCGGGCCCGTTTTGTAGAACGTACTGTATATCAACAACCATAACACACTAGGACGGCAATCTTCATTTTTAATTGAAAAAATTCAAGAAAACAAAAATTATGATGGAAAGCCTTAACATCAATCAATTAAAGAGAAAACAATTATGAACATGACCAAATGATAGGAAACATTTTAAACGGATTTTGGCACACTTGACGTAAATTAAAATTTTAAAAAAATTAAAGTTTCTAAAATAGCACTATAATAGAATTTTGTCCAAATTCCAAAAATGTAAGAGCCGTTTACAGCGAAACCGGAAAACATACAGGATATTAAAATTTTCTTCTTCATTTCGTTTCCGCTCTAGAACCGGTAATTCAAATTAAATTTTTTGTCATCGGCATTTGAAGAATTACTTGCCACTTAACTCACCATTTTAATTTTTTAATTATACTTACTTTTTTGCCGCTACCATCCTTCTTAAGTTAATCCTTTTGGAAAGCAGTCAGTAAGACGGTTTTAATGTCAGATCTAATCGTGGTTATCACTAAAGGAAAAGAAACGAAGGATGGTAGCGACGAAGTGGTAAGTATAATTAAAAATGAGTTAAGTGGCAAGTACTTCGTCAAATGTCGATGTAAAAATATATTTGTATTTTTTATTTAAAAATATTTGATATTTAAAAATTTTAATTACGTATGTAAATTGCTCTTGAAAAATTGGCATTGTGTAAATGTAAGCCAGTCACATATGCGTCTGTATCTCATAAGATGCGCTGTCAAAAGCTTTGCTTAAATTCAGGCATGAGAGTGCCAGATATTCTTGCCTGTCAAATGTATAAGCAGTTTCCATCAAGTGACTGACAGTGACTGAGACCTTTCCCTTTCGAAACTTATTTTTTTCAAAACTTCTTAGACCGAGTTGCACCAACGCAAATTAGTTAATCTCCGATTATTTTCTATAGGAACAATTATTATAACAATAGTCATGAGAATGGTTTCTATAGAAAATAATACTGGTTAATTAATCGTGGCTTGGTGCAACTGGGCATTAGCCTGTTTGTAAGTTTTAGTTGGTTGACCTTCGATAAGGTTGTTATTTAGATTGTCAATATTTTCATTTTTGTGATCATTATTATTCTGGCCTTTTTAATTTGCTTTGGAAGACTCCTTCCTGTAGATATTAAAAATTAATAACAAGCCTATGAATTTATGTCTTTTACCAAAGTTAGCAACCCGCATTTTTAATTTTAAGAATTTTTTATAATTTTCTCAATTAATCAAAGAATAGAATAATAGAAGAAATATATTTTCTAAAATTCAGTATGTGTTGCCTATAGGCCTTCTTCAATTTCTTGATTTAATTTGTATGCCAATTTTCTTTATGCTTAATACTTACTTTTCTTTTTATTTGTAGGAAAACATTCTTCAAATTCGCGGAAGACCATGGACAATATCGAATGATTTCTGTGCTGTAGTACCACGCTCAATCGATGTGGTTTAGACTTTCTTTAAAAAGTAAGTATTCATTAATGTCATATTTCCAGATGAGCCCATAGTTTTCTGTGTTTTAGCATTATCTCCTCGTTTATAGAGAAAGCGCATAGGTTTGAAATGGAATTATTTTGTGATGGCATTGCACTGTAAATTGCGACAAGACGCTGACAAGTACAAATGGCAAGACAATGAACCGAAAAATACACCGACAAGCAATCAGGACGTTGAAACGGACTTTACACTCGACGTATGCCATGCTGAGTCCTTAAGAACGAAGTCGACGGACTGAAGGAAAGTTTAGTTAATTGTGATTGTAATTATGCAGTAGACGTAGTTGTAGCGTAGGCGATACCGAAAGGTGTTTGAATTATTAACTAATGAAACCGACGCCGATCCCTTTTAAACAACGATTCCTTTACAATTTGTTCATGTCGAAATAGAAGAAAAAAGAATTAGGGGAGAAGGAAATTAGATGTGGTGAATTTACAGAGAAGCAAAGCGGGCATTTATTTGGGAGTTCTAAATGGATGAAACGGGGGCAGAATTGGCGTGTTGCAAATTTTCAGAATGATCGGCCTACTTTGATAAAATCCAGTATTGGTCAGTTTCCTTTTGTGTCAACTTCATTTTCAACTTCGTTTTGTGTCAACTTTGTGTCAGCTTGACTTGATCACAAAAAAAAAATAAAAGATATTTTTAAGCATGAGGTGACTTAATAATTACAAAAACGAAAAACATCGATTACATGTTAAGTGTTTATTGTAGTATATGTGTCTTTCATATCCATAAAGTAATTGTAAAGTAATGACAATATTTTTACAATAAAATGCTAACGTTAGAACAGAAAATATATTTAGTACAGTGTTATGGACGTGGCAAAAGTTACCGTTACGTGATTGAAAAATGTAATGAAAAATTTCCAGATATTTGTGTATCACGTATGGGTGCAATTTTTAAGGACTCTCTCAATACTAAATGTAAAGAAAACTAAGAGAATACATAATGAAGACGATGCCGCTACTCTGCTAATTTTATATTCGGTACAAAATGATCCAAAATTGTCTTTGAGGAAGCGGTCGCTTCGCTTAGGCATTAGTAAATCACACATAGAACGAGCTTTGAAAGACCGGAAGATTTATCCCTACAAACCCATTTTTAATCATACTTTGGAACCAGGAGACGAAGCAAAACGTCTAGATTTCTGTTTATGGATAAAAAGCAAAATAGCAAGTAATCGTTATTTTTATCGAAACATTTTGTTCTCCGACGAGACTACATTTTCTACCAATGGAACTGTTTCCTCGCAACATGTTCGATATTGGAGTGACACTAATCCTTTTTTTAAAATCAATCATCGGCAATATTTTGTTAAAATCAATGTATGGTGTGCTATTTCATATTATGGAATAATAGGGCCATATTTTTTTGATAACAACGTTAACCAGCATACATACTTAAATATGCTAGACAATTTCTTCGATGACGCTTTAGATGAGCTGCCTCTCAATTATCGGCCGTCAATGTATTTCCAACACGATGGTTGTCCGGCGCATTATTCACAAATTGTTGTGAATTGGTTAAACCGTAAATTTGGTCACCGTTGGATGGGTAAGAATGGTCCAGTTTTATGGTCCCCAAGGAGCCCAGATTTGACTACTGCCGATTTTTATTTGTGGGGACGTTTAAAACAAGTAGTGTATGCAGAAAATTTACCCAATGATGCCGAGGTATTAAAAAATCGCATAAAAGATGCTATATCCGCCTTACCAATTCAGGAAATCCGGAATAGCTTTAAGGAACTGCGACGAAGGATTGAATTATGCAGCGACGAAGATGGAGGGTTAATAGAATAACTTAATACTTGTTTTTATTTATTTTATTTATTTATTTAATTAAAAAGTTCTTATATTTTTTTGTTTTTGTGATCATTAACCCATCTCAAGGTATGATTGTAGTTTCAATTGCAGATTTGTTTCTTTAAAGTCAAGCTGACATAAAGTTGACCCAAAACGAAGTTGAAAATGAAGTTGACACAAAAGGAAACTGACCAATACTGGATTTTATCAAAGTAGGCCGATCATTCTGAAAATTTGCACAACGCCATATCTTTTCATTCTGAACAACTTTTCTTAGTAACACTTTGGCGCACTGTGAACGGAAAAGGAAGTTTACCTAGAACTAAAATAGTGTTTGCTAAACTGTAAAGGCCTACTTGACTTTAAAAATTCGAAAGTAAACTAAAAATAAGTTTCAGACCAAGCAGGGCGGAATCCCAAAATATGAAATTCCAATTCGAAAATTTTTGGTCAATCATACCTATTGTAAACTCAATCCATACTTTATATAGGTGGTATGCGTATATGTATATAAAGATACATATAATTCGTGTTACTTAAGCAGCTACTTAAGTAAGTAGGAATTATGGAATTATCTAGTGCAATTGAACGATCGATCCTCTTATTCACATTAAAAAAATATATAATAATGATTGCAAAATAAAAAATTCAAAAAATTAACACGATACTACAAAGTACGAGGAGAATATAAGTTAATTAAGTTGTGAAATCAAATTTGGGTTTAAGTTTAAAGTAATTGAATGATTCCTACCTTAGAAAAATGCATTTTTGGTTACCTAGCATTTACAGGTCAACGAATTTTGATTTTGCACAACAGTTTCGATATTTTTACAAATACAGGGGAAAAATAACCAAAAAGCTAAAAATGTTTTTAATATCTCCAAAATGGCAAATGTTAATTTACATGCTGAAAATGTACTTTAATTAACATTTACTGTTTTCGAGAATTGTAAAGTTAATTTTAGTTACCTGTATGCTTCAAAATATTGTCAGAAAAAAATCAAGAACGCAATATTAGTTTCAATAAATATCTTCTTATAATGTGAGAATACATCAAATGATAAATATGTGTAGCAATGACTTTTGACCCAAAGAGTGATAGCAGCAATTTCCAGATGAATTTTTACACTGTGAAGTAGTCTTGTTTACTTCATAGTGTAAAAAATTCATCTGGAAATTGCAATAACCCAATAGAACATCCCTACATATTTATTTCATGATCTAAACTGTACTATACTATAAGAAGCAAATATGTATACGGCAAGACACAATAATACCAATTAACCTTCTTAAACCTGGCAGTAAATCGATAACTTTGTCACGTGCAAATAACATTCCTTTCATGTTTATGTTTATGTATAAATTGCAATGACTTTCGATTCCAATAGAAATAAGTGAGTAATAAGTAATGTATATATCATGCTGTAGAAACAAATGAAATTTGTCATTTCATTTATCTAGCTTATGAAATCGAGTGCGAGATAATATCAAAAGGATTTAGATTAACATTTTATCAGAAATACCTTCCACATACAGGCAACCGAATAAAACATATTACCTAATCTTTCACAATTTTAACAGTTTGCGGTTTCGAAGTAAATAACGCTAACCTTGATACGGGTATTTAAAAGAAATTATAATTTTTAATTGTTGTTAAATAACATTTTAGTAGTGAAGCGAAGCGTTTAGTAAAAAAATGTACAATTCAAATTTTTATACTAACTGATATGTATGTACTCAAATAAACCGAAACTTTTCTAATAATAATTAAAAAATATTGTCGATGAATGATATTTTAAAACCAGGATCACATGCATCAATCACACCCTAGGATGATATAAGAGAGAGGATGGAGCATAAGCCGAATTTGAGGACAAGGGGTGTGAAGCCATGAAACGGAAGGGGAATCCGGCGCGAACACCATATTGGTAGGTGCCATTTTTGAAATATCGTTAGGTTATTCCCATCATAATAAGGAGCTAATTGGTTTAATTTTATATTGTATTAAAATGTGTGCATTCTTTCATAGAGTCTAATACTTTTGCTGCGCAAATATTTCCTCACCTGATACTCCTACGCTTCAAAATTTATGAATAAAATTCGGCGCTCTCTATTCCAAAATTCCCCTAACTATTGTTGGTTGAGTAACTTTAATATATATATATAAACAAGGCTTCTACCTAATTACAACACTGCAATACTCTAATGCAAAAATTTAAGAACATTCCAAACGATAACCCCTACAAAAGTGGCACCTACCAACATGGCCGGCCAGCTTCATTTTCTGACGCTAATGCTCCATCCCCTCTCTTATATCATCCTAGATTTAAACTCGTTGGAACATTTTATTACCAACTTTTGTAATGCGTACGTATTTATACATAATAACTTAATAACTATTTATACTGTATTTATATTGTAATTATACTGTAATCGAATAGTAGCAGACGACTCTTGATGTTGCGGCGCCCCTCTATAGGTGGAGTCGCATATCAGTTTGTTATAAATTAAGGTTATGTTTATTGTTTACATTTTGCGTTTGTGACATGAGTGCAAGTGGGTATAAAAATGACGTATACACCTTTTGAGTGCAATTTAAAGTGGAAATTCTGACTTCGAACGTATAAACAAGCTAAAGATAATAAACAAAAAACAGGCAGAGGCAACCAGGTTCGATTTTTTGAGCTAATGGACAGTTTGTTTGGTGATAATATGGAAGCCAATGCTTGTAGCCACATGGATAGTTGCAGTTCAAGTCAAAATTCAATTATCTTAAATGACGGTAATTATGAAACTCTTTTAAATGACAAAAATAATGAAACTTTTTTAAATAACATTAATAATGAAATTCTTACCAGGAAAAGAAAAAAAAAAATGGGGTAAATGCTTATTTAGACAAATTATTACTCATAAAAGAAGAATATAAATGTGTACTATTTTGCAACTCGGTTACTGCACCATTGTCTTTAACAGGAGTTACCAACCATGGTGAAGGATAAGCAGAATCTCCCAATAAAAAATTATAAGGAAATATTTTTGAAGGCACATTGGATAAAATATTGAATGATATAAGCTTTAGTACAAAAAAATGAACCACGTAGGGGATTGATGGAATTACCTCGTGTTGCAATCAACCGTTAAAATCTTTTGGAAAAATATATGGAAAACATTGGAGCTGCAGCAATTTGTGTATGAAAAATGGATTTTTGAAAATGGTGGTGTTTGTAGATCATGGTAAGAAGACAATACAAAACTGTGAAAAAAATAAAACAGTTTGTAATTTCAATTTAAGAAATATAATTATTGTACGATTATTCTTTTCTGCTAGGTATATGGTATTGCATGCCGGAAATGTCAATGACTATACCTGAAGAGTCATTAATATTTTCATCAAGTATAAAATTAATGGATTACCAACGAGAAATGAATCCGACAAATTTTATGAAATGGTTTTAACACCATTTATTAATTAATTTAGAGGAGCTGTCAATAATTATAATTGCTAATACAAGTTACCACAGTAGGGCTGCTGATAAAATTCCTAACAACAATTGGAAAAGGTAGAAATACAGAACTGGCTACAGGTACACAACATTGCTTTTGGTGAAGAATTATTTAAACTTCCAACTTGATTGGTTGAACTGTACGTTTTAATTAGTTGTGATATCTCTAATATTAATAAGACATTTTTTAGATACAAACAAGAAATCTACGTCAACCGTAGAACACCTTTTGATTGCGACGTAAGGAATTTGTTGTTATTTCTTTTTGAAGTACGTTATTCTTGCAAATTTGTGTTAAGAAAAGCCTTAAGTCTACAATTTTATATAAAATTCAATTTATTTTTTTTTGTGAACCAACGTATTAGTTGTGCAACAATCAGTCGCATATTTTAAGATTTCTGATCCTGGGCTGCGTTCGAGAACGTCGCTCTGGAGTAAACAACAACTTTAAAAGTGTAACAAGGAGAAGGGGAAAAGAGTGACGCTCAGAGTGTTATTTTATCGAACGCTTTGGAGCGTTTTTTTCTTCGCTTAATTTTGAAATAGTTTTGAGGTTAGCTAATAACTGTTCTTAATTATTCCCAGTTGATTAGTATAATCTTATTTTTAGAAACAGTGTTTAATTATGGATGCCCAAACGGCGAAAAAAAGAGTTATACTATTGAGCATATCGCATTTAAATAAGATATTTTTTACACTTTCGGAAAATGTATTCTGTGAATCAGAAAGTGATTCTTCTGGAGATGAGGAGTTTACATTAGTTCATTTGTTAAGTTGCAATATACAACCACGAGGAAGAAAAATTCCTTGTGAAAATTATTTTGAAACAACAGTTCCATGTTATCTGCCTCAAGAATTTCAGAAGCTCTAAGTAGACACATAATACCAACACTTAAGGTAGATGTTAAAAAAGGTAGCCCACTAAAAAATCCTGAAAAACAAATTCTGGCTGTCCTTTGGTTATTGGCAACACCAGATTGGTATAGGTATTTAAGTACTATATTTCTTTTACAAAGATTTAATTCCTCTAACATTTATTTAGGTCTGTGGGTAGTCAATTCAATTTAGGTAAAGCTTCTTTAGTTGATGCTTTTGTAAGAATCATAAAAGCCTTAAATGACATAGCATCATTAGTTATTAAATGGCCAACAGAAGAAAGTGTACACAGAATTTTAAATCATTTGGTGGTATGGAAAATGTGATTGGTGCAGTGGATGGGACATACATATTAAAGCACCTAAGGATCATCCGGAAGTTTATATAACAAGGAAGAAAAATTATGCATTTACTCTTCAGTGCATAGCAGAACCAACTTAAAAATTTTTATATGCATGTATAGCTTATCCAGGATCTGTGAGTGACGCCAGAATTTTTTGCAATTCACGCATTTATCAAAATATAACTGCAAATCAAAATAACTTTTTTAATAACAACTTTATTTTGGGCGATAAGGCTTATCCTTTATTAGAGTGGTGTATGACACCATATATTGAAAGACGAAGATTGACACCACAGCAAACTAATTTTAATACACTTCATGCTAAAACCAGACAAGTTGTTGAACGGAGCTTTGCACTTCTTTTTGGTCGTTTTAGGAGATTACGTTTTTTTAGATATGAACAGAACAGATTTCATTCTTCCAACAGTACTTGCATGTTGTGTTCTTCACAATATATGCTTAGATCATTCAGATCTCTTGGTTGATGAATATATAAGAGAAGGTTACAAATTTATGGAAAATAATCATAATGAAGTTGAAGGGGGCCAATTTGCGCAAGAGGCTACTTTTGCAGCTCGAAATAGAAGGGATAATATTAGCCAAGCTTTATTCAATAGATGTGGACAAATACGTTAAATATTTGTTGTTTTCTATAATTAATAAAACAAAACTTTTGTGTAAACTTTTTATTTAAATGTTAATTTTATTTAAATAAATGAATATTCAACAATATAAAATTTTATAACAATAAATTAATCTGTAATCTCTAAAAACATAAAAATAAAGTATTTTCTTCAACTCAATTCTTCTTCCGAGTAGGAAGGGTCTACTAAAGACACGTTGCTCAATCTCAAATGTGAACATTGAATCATATGGTTTCCTGAAACAATTGAAAAAGCAGTAGTTAATATGTCACTTCATGTAAAGTATGTTAACTTACCCAAATTTTATAACTTTTCAATTAATTTTTCCATCATTCGTTCATATACATCGAACGCTCCATTTAGCGTTGACGTTGGTTGTGCCGTTTTTCATGAGCAAGTTCTTTATTTTTTATTATGGTTACTGAAAATTTCATTTAAATGATCAATGTGTTTTTCTAGCCTGCTTTTTTTTATTGGAGGCTCTTTTTCTGGCTCACTGTCTGTAGATATGGAAGATGATGAAAATCCTTCCAATGATGATGCCACACTTGATGGCTTTACATTTGGATCCTTCGCAAACATAGTATCAAATTCCTCATAGTAATCTAATGAAATCGGTGATTCACCCATTCCTTTAATCCCTTCATTGTCTTTCTTTTTTAAGTACCTTGATTTAAGGTATTTAAATTTGTTTTCAAATTGGTATACTTTATCATTCTTAACACTATTGTTTTTAAAGTAGATTTGGTGCTCCTTATATAGGGATATTAAAGACAATATTGCATGTCTGCTCCATTGTGATGAGCGTTCTCTGGTATATTATTGATTTGTTTCAGGACTACTTGTTGAGGGCAGTGTAACAGTTGAAATGTTAATAAAAGCAAGTAATTCTTCTGTTGGAGAAACATAGGTCATTGTATTTTCTACAAAAATAGTCAATTAACGATTAGCTTCGACGTAGTATAAGTTACAAATTTTACCAGTTCCCGTTTTTATCAGTTATTGCATTTCCATCGTCAGTTCGTAGAAGTATATGAACACTTTCTTTTAAGTTAATTCCACACGCCATTTTTCTTAAAAAAAATAAACCAAATTGATTCAAGTAAAGACATATCCGCAAGAGATAGTAGTGATTCCGAATCGGAATAACAATTAGACTTTATAAAGTGCGGTCCATGATAACTTTTGAATGGCTGGACCTATCGTAATGACAAAAAACAGGTCGATTTTTAATTTTTACGTACAAAATGTTGGCGTTTTTAAAAATTCAATTCTGCTTCTGATGAAACCGGAAGCGA
>JAFFZR010025653.1:0-24303 GCA_018397195.1 Lethrus apterus | reverse complement strand
TAACTATCTACCTACAATTAATTAATTTTGTTTCATTTTTACATTTAAGTTACATTTATAAGTATAGTCTAAGATACATCCTAGTTATATATTTAACGAAATTTAATGTTTAGAATTCTTAATCATTTTGAATTACGTATGTATATTGTTTATTCTTTATATATTTATATATATATATATATATATGTATATTTTGTCCTGTAATTGGAATCCTCTGTTGGGCAAATAAATATTATTATTATTATTATCTATGTAGAGGAAAGCCAGATTAATTGGGCTTGAGAATTTTATTGATTTTATTGGAAGACAGGATAAGTGGACGCTAGTTACTCCTATTAACTGAATTTTTACCAAACTTTTCTGAACATTATGAATGATAAATTTTTGATTGTGGAAAGCAAATAATTACGCTGATCAATAAATTCATTTCTAAATACCCTTTCAGTTTACGAATTTTAAAATCATCCACGACAATAAATTAATAAATTTATTCCGTAATAATGATTTAATTTACAAAAAGGTTTTGCAAGACGCCATCTTTTATTCAAACGCAAGCAGACAACGAGGAATTAATTTCCATAACATAAAAGGCAAGTTGCATTTTTTCTTAACGGAACACTTGTAATGGTGACGTAACTGTTGGTGATTGTTATTATTGGTGTTTGTTGTCGTGATATCGCCAGGTGGAAGGGAGCCACGTAGGTGGTGTCCGGCCCCTCGTGTCCTTATTCTGCGAACCTCATTTTAATTACGAAAACGTATTGAATAGAACCGTATTTGGTCGCGTCTAATTTACCAGTATTAACGCGATTGGTACGACTGCGATACCATCCGTGTGTATCGTAACAACTAACAAACGAAAAAAAATATCCAATATATCATTTCGCATTGAAATGCGATTTATTATAATTAACGATGGTCGTGTAATTATTCATTTTATTATTCACACTTAATTGCGCAAGAACGTCGAGTAATTTGCATCTATGCATGATCACGCAGAATAAAACTAAAGAAACTAAATGAATTATATATAATTGGATGCGTTCGATATTAATTGATTTCGCGAATGTTGAGAAAATATTTATTCATGTCAGATCGTTTCATTACAACTACTTCATTACGTATAGTGTATTACTTTCTAAAAGATGTGTTGCATAATACTAGATTTGTTACAAATTTATATTTAAAGCGCAAATGCTTTTAATATTTTATATAAAACCTCGTGGATTATAAGATATTTGCGGATAATTGTTAATTTCCTCAGGGCAAAAAACAAATGCACATCGTGTTTATTTTGTTACGCAAACTTTATATTAATTATAATAAAATATTATAAAATTCATTTAATCCTATAACGAAGAAATCACCTTCAACAAAATTACAAAAACTGCCTAATTTAATTTATTTTGTCATATTTTGAAAAAATTGGAAAGCTCGATTAGAATGGCTTATTCAACAGTTCATAGAAAATTTACGGAAATCTATGTTCGTAGAATCGTCATCAATTTCAGATATTGTTCAGATAATTTTGCTTTATTTTTGGCTTAGCGTCTTACGTTCCTATTATATTCTAGTCTTTAAGTTGGGTTTGTGCGAAAATTTATGACTTAAAATATATTAATTAATATATTATATTAATCTGCACTAATTTTATGGGTTTTAGTTATAAAATATGACCTAAACATGAAATTTTTTCACGTAATAACCCGCGACAAAAATACGCCACGATGTCGGGACCTGGTTTATCGAATCCGGCGTCAATTTAACAAAGGGGTTTTTTGGAGATTTTCGCCACCTCTCGGATTTCGTCTAAAATCGAGTTCTGGATAGAGTCGGCCGCGCTGATGACGGATAAGACGACCGTTTTGAGCTGCAACCTTTCGTTCGTCGATAATGATGGAAAATGTGGGAAAACGTCGCTCGGAGGTGCCGTTTCAAGAATGACAGTTGGCGAAGGAATAATGAATGATGATGGGACATTGTTTATCGCATTCGTTGTATTTTTTCCATATGTGGGCGCAGTTTGATCAAATTTCGATATTTTTAAATTTTCGGCAAAAATCGCCCGAAACCAAAGATCCATTGCAACTGATGATTTCTTCAATAATTTGATGAAATGGTATTTAGGTATGTAAGTTTTCCTGTTTGTTGATATAAATGACATTTCCTATTACAATTTCATTTTAAACTGTTAAAAATTAGTCAACATTTTATTCTATCTCGAAGGTATGAAAAATGTAAAGGGCCTTCTACACTACCCTGCGGCATACCAAAAACTTCATTGAAATAAAAATGATAAAAAAAACGTCGATAATTTCTGTGTCCAAAACCGTATTATTCTTTATAAAAAGACGAAGCCATCCCTATAAAGAATTTCTATTTCCATCAAATCATGTGATTCATTTTCTTGGTATTTTTTTTGCAGATTTCTGTGTTTTCCAAATTCATCGATGTAAGACTTGGTCAAAAATCAGGAAACGTTTAATTTGAGGTAGCAAAGCTTCCCTACACTGAAAACTGTGGAAAAACTATTTCCCTGCATTCCAATCTGTTTTTCGCCTTAACAATCCTACGACTTATCCAGTACGAAGGAGATGGGAAAATTGGATGAAAAGAAATGTACAGTTATAAACGAGGAACGAAGACGATGCTATAATTTTATTGGTATAAATGGATTAATGATTGAAATCGGACATTAGCGTGAGGAGGAATTATCAAGAAATACGAGGATCAATGGGTTCACGCACAGAAAAATTAGAGAACTAAGAAAGGCTCTAAATTTTTCTTTGCATGGATAAATTGGTCCTCCAGTTTCCAATAACATTGGATTTTCGTACATGAAACTGAATAATTGAAGGGAGAAATAAAAGATGATTGTGAAATTAGAAGATGAAGCGATGAGGAAGGTAATAGGTGGTATATTTTGAAAGGCAAATAATTAATTAATTAATTAATTAAAACAGCTTCGAAGATTCTTCACAACTGAAAAATTAAAAAGCTTTCAAATATTACAAAAAGAAAATTCAAAAAGAGCTTCAAAGCACCTCAACGACCATCACAGATTTTCAACAATTCCTCAAGGTATTACAATAAGAAAAAAATCTAACAAACATACAGATATTGAAAAAATGTAACTTTAAGACTTTATTTTTCAAAAATTTCATTGATATTTAAATGACCTCAAGCGGCTTATAACATCCAAACTCCAACAACGTCAATGATCTATTGAATGACTTAAACTTTTACAAGACATTCATTTCAAAAAATTATTAGAAGAAATTCAAACTCAAATTATTATTATTAATTAATAAAGCAGCTTAACAACTTCTACTAACTATTCTTAAAAGATCTAAAAAATAAATACTCAAAACAAAAAATGTAACTTTAAAAGGATTCAAGAACTTCAAATACCTTCAAAAACTTCAGAAACTTCGATAATTTTGAACTTCTATCTAAAAGCTTCAAGGATATGACTTTAAAGGACTTCAGACTTTATATTAATAATTCAGAATTATTATTATTATTATTATCTGACATCATTAATCCTTATCATTTTGAACATCTCGAATTATATGAATTCACCTGGAGATCCTTTACAAACAGAAAATTAAAAAATTAGAAAATTTTAGAATACAAAAATTTTAATTGGATTGGGTTGGTTTAGATTACTGAGTTTTATTTTTTTTTTGTCAATACGTCGTTGATCTCAATATTATTTTCCAGGATTCTCAATATGACGTGTTCCAAACTGCTGTAATTAAAAAAAAAACAAAAAGTCTAAAAGTCAATTTCTAAAAGAATTTCATTTGTTGTGGAAAATTTGATCCACAGGACTTTGGATATTAAAGTATTTGCTTTATTTTTATTTTTCATAACTTGGACCTATCGAACCCAAAAAATTTTTTAAACTACCTCAGTAATTTTAAATAGTCTAGATTACTTCATGAGAGGAAGTTCAAAAAATTTTAAATGTATAGAATAATTTTGTAATTAAAAATCTGCTCTCGACTGGGTTTAAAATTTAAAGATTTTTGCATACGCTTGTAATTTATTTATGAGTAAGAAACCCATGGGTTGATTTGATGAAAATGCAATTTGATTGAATTGAAGCGGAAATATATGAGAAAATTTGAAAAAAAAAATTTTATTTAAATTTAAAAAATTCCTTGACGTGTTCCTTCACAAAATGGATGCGCAGTTTCGAAATACATGAGAATTTCCGACAGATGTTTTCGTGACAATCCATTTAATTTTTTTTTAGTACTAATTCAATTAAAATGAAGACATCCGGTCGCCTCGCTTCCCAATTACACGTGACCCGTTCAATTCGAAGATGAACTTTTACCGTCTTTGGGCGTCCGTCATTGCGTCTTTCGAAACCTCAATTAATTAGCCACTAAACGTGCAGGTTACATTCATAATTCCTGTTTTATATGCTTGTTTTTTTTGTCTGGGCCGTGTGGGCGCTTGAAGGCGCCAGCTTCACTGACGTAACTTTCATCAAGTCATCGACGGCACGCGCTCGTGTTCTTACAGCGATCCCGATTCCATTTCTTCAAAAATTTAAATGAATCCATTCGAATTGTATTTAGGGTTTTTTTATGTATGTTTTAGTTTATGTTGGAAAGTCTTGCAAATTGCAGAATTGCCCAAGAAGGAAAATTCAATTTTTAAACCTTCCCACATACTAACTGACCTTATGTTTATGTTCCCCGCTCACCTGTACTTCGTTCATTGTTGCTGTACTCACTATGGATCTTATTTTGCTCGTTACACCTACGAGGGAAGCCCCTCCATATCCCATTCATAAAACCCACTCATCGACCTTATTTCCTAACTTTTACCAGATACACGTTTCGTGATAACGTGCGTTCATTAATATTCTTATTTACAATATTTATATTTTGTTGCTGGTATATCTGCTGGTTAATGTATTCATGTCTCAAGAACAACCCGACGCGCCGCTTATCGATTAGAGATTTATGTTTAGGAAATATATGTGGCATTGTACAAATTGGTTTCGTTTTGATCTGTTACGAAAAATCAAATTTAAGAATTTATCTTTTAAGAAAATTTATTTTTCTTTTTAATAACGTGATGATTTATTCAAAAAATATTTAAATGTAGAAAAATATTTTTGAAATATATAAAAATTTATAGAATTATTTTTAAATATCTCTAATTTATCTTTGCAGTTGTCTTCCAATTCGTAAAAAATACTAACACATCTTTCTATCCCAACCAGTGGCGACGTAATGGGAGGCAAATTTCCTGAAGGAAAGGGGATCTGTAAAAAAGGATAAATGGTTCAGATAAAGACCTGAAAAAGTACAAAAAATGTACAAATTTACAAAACGTTTTAAATAAAAACAAAAAACAAAATTTTTAAAGGAAAATACTAAATCAATCAATTTTTTTAATGTTCCTTTCCTTTTACACCACATGTTACAATAAATTGAACTCAACATCTTTCTCTCTCGCAATCTTGGTGGAAATTCACAAGCATGTGAGATCAAAAGTAATGTAGCATCGACGTTGTAGATTGCAATTTGCTTATCCGTAAAAGGAGATATGAATCATAATAAATATCTAGAATTATTTTAAGCGCA
This sequence comes from Lethrus apterus, assembly GCA_018397195.1. NCBI lineage: Eukaryota > Metazoa > Arthropoda > Insecta > Coleoptera > Geotrupidae > Lethrus > Lethrus apterus. Next base: position 18,694 of record JAFFZR010025653.1, on the reverse strand, counting down.
AATTGCCCTTTCGATATATACGGTCTTAATTTCAATCGTGTGTATATATGGGACGATGGGATACACCTCGATCGAGGAAAGTATCATTTTAATATTACGTACTGTATTTATAATAATAGCAATTTAACAGTCGTCTTGTGTATTATTTACATTTTGTATCTTGGGAAAAATACTTTTTCATATTAAAATTATCCATAAATAGAAAGTAATAATAATTTTCGTCTAAAGTTTCATGTTATGCAATTACCTTCACATACGATATTTTGCAATATATTTAGTGCAATATAAATGAAAATTTATGATGTACAACTATTTACTGTTGAAAATATTAAAATGTCAAACATTTACAAATTTACAACACGTCAAAGAAATTAACTTTGTAGAATAAGTAACACATTTGGAATAAAAAGTTTGGGGACCACTGGTTTATACCAATCGTGACAATAGTATTGGTATCAATTTAATGTACGCTATAATTGCGCTTTGTACTCAATAGATTATAAATTATATACATAATTTCCATTTTGAAATTAGATTGTTTTAAGATATAAAATAAATATATAAAAAATAAATATAATATTGTAGTTGTGACGCCATCTATTAGATCAAAACGGACGTTAAGGAAAACCGTCGAGAAGAAACCTTTACCGGTTGACACTTCTGTCAAAATGTCACATAAGGCAATACATTTTATTTTGCATTGTGTTTACACGAATAAGACAAATTTTTCGTAGTTAAATTTACTCGTAATCATCCACCGATTTGAAATGGAAACGTCAGTTTTAAATCAGGTAATAATAACGAACGAAAATTCCCGCGAATTCCTAAAATAGGTCAAGCGTTTCCAGGCTCACTTGCAGCACAGACGTGCCGAAGTACATCTTAAACACAGGAGATTCCCCGAAGCGATGGAATGCCACGAAAAAGCCGCCGAATTGCTGAACGAATCCTTGAATTTCACATCCAACCTCAAAGCCGTGGAATCGTTGAAATTACAGAGGGACTTTCACCTTCGACAGACCAAAATGATTCTAATTAAGAAGGAACAGTTTGAGAATTACAAAAAAGCGATGGAGAACCGACACCGTGTGAATTCGTTCTGCGGTAATAATTTCGAAAATGCGCAAGAAAATAAAACCACGACTTTACAAATTGCAATATATCGGAATATGGAAGAAGCTGATTCTTTGCTGGGGATGTTGATTAAAAGAGGAAGTGGAGGTAACAGCGATAGTGAAAGTTTAAAAAGCTTTTCTACCACCGATACGGATGATAAAATTGCATCTATAGACACTTTAGACAACGGCATCGTTGGTAGTAAACATCCTAAAGATGAAAGCATAGTAATAGAAGAATTACGCACTTTAAACGAGCAATTACATACTTTAGTATATCGTTTAGTTACACAATTGGACGCAAGTGAACGAGAAGTGGATACATTAAAAGCTAGAGTTAAACAATTAGAACATGATAAGAATAGAGGTAATTTTGCTTAAATTATGAAAACTTCTGCATGATTTATTATTGGTTAATTTGTCAAATATTTATTAAATCATGTGGACATTTTCTGTATTTTGTTTTGTGTTTTACAACATTTTAATGTTTCAGCTCAAACTAAAAATACGTCCAATAATCTTAAAGTCATAACAGATTCTTCTGGTGGAACATCACCATTTGTGTTCTCTCCATGTAGTGAGTTAAGTCCCGACGTGCATGAATCGAGAGTTTTACCCACGTTAGCACCTCTCGAATTACCAAACTTTGATTTTGCAAACATCATCAAGAGTAGTTCACACATCAATGCAGGAAATTGAGCAAGCAGATGGAATTTATGAAATACACAGGATTGGGCAAAGTCCTGACATTTTACAATAAATTTATTAAACATTGAAAAAAAAATTAGACATAAAAGTTGGCAACTGTGTATGCTTCAAGTGCAACATTTTAGTTTTTAAATTCAAACAAAACATGATATATTTTAAGGAAATACTTTATGTAGTTGCTAACTTTTTTGGAAAGTTTTTAAAACACATGCAAACTTGCATGCCTTTTTTAAATCGAGTTGTTCAATTAGTACTTACGTGTTGTTCACATTCGAAGCTGTGATACTCCGTTGTTACATCTGATTGTAATTTTTTGCGAATGTAATTTTCTGGATGTTAGTATCATTTTGTGTTCACTGAAATAATTTGCTTTAAACTTTTGCTTTAGAAACTTCGTTTAATCGTAGAATGCAAATCTTTGGAAATACAGAGTTCATACTTTGCTTCATTTATATAGAAAACGCTTTTATATGATATTTGTGTATTACATTTTTTTTATTGAGTGTTATTTCATAGGTTTTTTTTTTATATAAAATATATGATGTATATACGTATGTTGAAAATAAAAAAAGGAATGTTTGTTTTCGTTTTACTCTTTTAGTTGAATTGAAGAAAACCAAATTTGATCGAGCAGCTTGTACTGACGTTGGCCCTTTTTAATAAATACTCCATAATGGAAATTTAATTACTTTAGGTTTGTTCCAACGATTCAGAATTCCGAATTTTTTCCACCTATCACAGAGCGGCTTTCATTTACTTGAAGTTAGTTACGAATGAAACAATGTTTATTGGTAGATGAAATCCTCAAACGTTTGGAACTGTTGAACAGACTTTTTATAAAAACATCACAGATAAAAGTCTAACTTTTAACGGATTTTTTTTATCTTCAGAAAGCACGAGCGAGAAGATTATTAATTAATCAATAAAATACCACAATAATCATAAAATATTTATTGGATATTTACATATTTGGTTCATAACAATGTATCAGCGATCTGAAAAACAACGTGTATTACAAATATATAAACTTTTATATAGCAAGATATCAATCCATTGTTAGCTTTTCTTATACCAATTTGAATCTTTGGTGTTGAAATTGAACCGAAATCAATAGACTAGAAAAGCATGTAACAGCCAGAAATAACAATTCGATTATACATGAGATTAAAATTAAATACAATAATGGGAATATTAACAAATAAACTTAATATCACTTGGATTGTGCCAATTATGGCCGTTTGAAATCTTACGGAGAATATGGAGGTGGAGGAACGTTGTACGGCGGTGGCGGCGTTTGCGAGTTGAAAATGTCTAAACTATCATTGTAATCTTCTATTAAGCACGCTTCATCTTGTTGGTAAGAATCATTAGAAAATGTGTGCATCAAAAGAAGGGTACAAACTGTACCGACCAGGGACATTCCAGCTAAAACATTAAAATGTAAACAATAATTTACAAAATTTCTAACTTACCAGCAGCAATGATCAAATAGTATCCATATCCAAAAGAAACTGTCGTATCAACATTGGGGTAAAGTGAGATCAAGGAGTCCTTCAATAGACTGGATACGTAATGACAGGTACTTATTATTGATGACATCCATAGCACTTAAAAATAATTCAATTCCATTTATAAACAACAACACATTATTGAAGATAATTTTTGTTTATACAATTGGTCATAATTTTAACTCGAAACTTTAAATAAAAACAAAGATAAAACACATTCCAAAATAAGTAAACAAACATACCTGTACAAGAACTAGCCAATGCATATTTACGAATAAAATTATATACAGCACTCTTTGGTCCTAATATATGCAAGAAAAATCCAAATACCGAAAATATAATTCCCATAAAACACAATAAGATAATAATCCTCATTAAATTGACTATTACACCATCAATGCAAGAATACTCTACAAAATATACATCATTAAAGATTCCGATGTTACGAACACAAACCTGGAGAATTAAGTTCGTAGTCGCTGTATCCGAACCAGAAAAATTGGCTAAGTGTTAAATATGGTGTACAGACGTTACCATATATCGTAAACCATTGCAACTGGACCAAAGACATGCTTATTAAAGTTATCACAATCATGTGAAACGCCGCCGATATGAGATCTCGTTCTTGGTTCCTCGGATGGAGCCATTTTAAAGCTTCGTTGATAAAATGCCTGGACATTTTAAACTGCTGAAAATTAGTTCTAGCAATTATAACCTTAAATTTAATTATTTCTTACCGAACTAACAGTACATAATACGAAATACGGTGACGTTTGTTAGACAACGAAGAACATAAAATCACCAAATTGTACTTTATGGAATAAAAGTTAATTTAACCTGTTTGACAGTAATTTGACATCTTGTTTATTAATTGTTGCAAACATAAAAATTTTAAATGTTTCATAAAATTATATTATTTGACACTAATCATAATTGCAATATAGTTTTAAACAACAAAACGTATTTTATTAAAAATTTCATGTATTTTGACACACATTAAATTTAAATTAATAAATTTTATACATTTTGAATCTTTTGGTAGTGTAATGTTTGAAAAAGTAAATAACCCTATACATAAAAATGTTAAACCTTGTAGATTTATATATTTATTTGTGTAGATCTTATTACAACACCAATTAAATTAATGGCCGTGTAATATAAACGTAATTCAAAATTTTGCACTAAAAACATTTCAAATTATAATTTAAATAATTACAGAAATCTAGATTATTAATTGATGAATAATACTAGACTGCATCTCGCCACCTCTCGGTGAGTGCCGTAAGCATTAGTCGGTGTCAGCTTATCGGCCATAGGGAGCTGTAATCATCGTGAACTCGCAGTCCGGCCAATTTCAAATGATGAATAAATAGTTAGGCCGCCATTTCGTAGAGGCTGGAAATATTTAAAGTTCTTAATTGTAATTCATACCGTGGACTTTCTATCTTGTTATATTTTCTATGCAATGGAATCTAGAACGATACTGTCATTAATGTAAGGAAACGCATATATATTATACGCACTGTACACGTTGGAATAGCAACGGCCGGGAGTCAACGAAAAAACAATTGATACAGCTGTCAATAAGTGTTTTGGAAAATATTGATAAGTTATATGTTAAGTTTGTAAACTACAACTGAGTATTAAGTAAAGTTAACGCATAAGTGTTACATGGTGCCGAAACCCGGGACAATGTCGGAAGATATTACAAGAATAAAACCGCCGAAACACTTCGTCACAACGACGGAAAACATTGCAGCGGCGTGGAAACTGTGGTTACAACAATGGGAGTGGTACGCCGTTGCAACTAACATAAGTAAGAAGAAATCAGAGGTACAAGTCGCAATATTTATGACAAGCATTGGCACAGACGCCGCTGTCATATATAATACCTTTAATTTATCGGAAACCGAGTCCCAATCGCTCGGAACTATAAAAAGTAAATTTACCAGCTATTTTACACCGAAGATTAATGAAACCTACGAAAGGTATATGTTTAACCTCATTACACAAAAAAGCGGACAAAATTTTGACGAATTTCTTACTAACCTCAAAAGCAAAGTTAAAAATTGTGGCTATGGAATTCTCTAAGGCAGCATAATTCGAGATAAAATTGTAATCGGTATCGAAAAAAATACTACAAGGGAAAAACTCCTGGCTGAACATGATATCTGTCACTCTGCAGAACAGGTACGGCAACAAGTAGAAAATATGAAGAGTACAGCAGCAGTAGAAGCAGTCACCTATAAGAAGAAAAACATGAATATAAATAACAAAGATAAAAACAATAGGGAATATAAGAAAGAAAAAGGGGGCTATGAAGATAGAGAATTTAACTGCGAGAGATGTGATACAAGACATGGGGTTAGGGGATGCCCAGTATTTGGGAAAATGTGTGGAAGGTGCCATAGAAGAAATCACTTCACTAAGTGTTTGCAAAACAAGAAATGTACAAACACTAGAAGAAGAAAAAGAAATCAGCGATGAAGAATCCTATGTCTGTGAAATCGGAAAGGGCACATCATATAACGAAGAAGACTGGTTTGAGACAGCAAGATTACTAGGAATTCAGGTAAAATTTAGACTTGCTTCGGGTAGTCAATGCAACGTATTGAGTAAAAGTATAGCGAAGAAAATTAAAGCACACATGAAACCGTCCACTACCAGGTACTTGACGTCATTTTCAAACCACAAAATGCCTGTTTTAGGCGAGACATTGATAGAAATTAAAAGTAAAAAGTTACCTATCAAATACTTAATAGTAGAAAATGAAGTTACACCAATACTAGGCAAAGCAAGCTGTGTAAAGCTCAACCTAGTGAGACGAGTGGAATCACTGATCTTATGAAGTTGATTCCTAAAAATGACTTGAGGTCTCCCAAGTCTTGCATGTAAAATCGGTTTTTCAGGGCCAGTTTAACTTCATTGATTTTACTAGTTTCAGTGTCAGCAATAATTATATCGTCTACACATATAAGAATCTACACTTTACAATTTTCCGATTTTCTAACATAGAGACATTTGTCTACAGTTGACTGTTGGAAACCCAGGCTTTTGACAAAATTGTCGAACGTAGAGTTCCATGCCCCGCACATGGAACTCTTGTTTTAAGCCATATAGAGCTTTCTTCAGTTTGACTTTATCCTTTTCACTTGTAAAGCCTTGCGGTATCTTCATATAGACATCTTCTTGTAGTTCCCCATGTAAGAATGCGTTTCTAACATCCATTTGACATGTGTACAAGTCCCTTTCAACAATTATTGACACCAGTGTTCTCAATGTAGCCAAACGTGCTACAAGTGAATATGTTTCATCATAGTCATATCCTTTTTTCAACCAAATGCCAAATATATACAGGATGATCCAAAATTACCGCCCCAAATTCAGGGCGTCGATAGGTGACATCAGATTGAGTAAAAAAAGTGTAAACAAAAATTCTCTAAGAACCTTTGTTCTAGAGATATAGACATTTTAAAATTATGCAATTTGACAACATGGGTAACAATCGAGTCGTCAACCAAAATAGTAATCGAATCATCGTTACATTACATACTGTGATTGATCATCGTATGAGTTAAATGTGAATGGTTTGGAAAATAAATTTACGCCCAATGTCATTTACCTTATGTGAATTTGACCAACTAATTTAATAATTACTTAAATAAATTAATACAGGTTAACTAAAGTAAATGTCCAAAGTTTTTTTTTGCCCATTGACTTCAATACATTTCTGTAATCGTAATCTAATACTCCTCTGGACATTGTCAAGCATTTCGACAGATATTGTTTGCGCTGCAGCCAGAATTCGCTGTCGTAGTTGATTGAAAATCTGACAGTTTCAATTTTTAATAATGTCAAATCATCAATTTTTAAAAATATCGCGTGTTGACCTGGTAACGTTTTCATTGTTGCCTCCCGATGTTGTCAGATATTTTTATTGTAGAATTTTAAGAAATTAATTTACATTTTTTAAGCGTTTAAAGACTCTTTTTTTAATTCTCATTGTCTGAAAACCATCTGCAACACAAAATCTTCATCTTCTACCACCTGCATAAAAATTCCGTGGTCTGAATGCGATAAATTTTAGCTTAAAAAATTTAAATTTAAAATGCTTTATCTCCCGAACAAAGGCTCGTAGAAAATTTTTGTTTACACTTTGTTTACTCAGTGTGTATCACCACTCTAAAATTGGGGCGGTAATTTTGGATCACCCTGTATAGCAGTTTGGGGAACGAAAAAAAGAAGCTCGAGATAAAAAAAATCAATAAAAAATTGGAAAAAATTGGAAAATGTGTATAAAAATTAAGAAAATTTTTTAGATTCAAACATATCTACTACTACTACATGCTAAGCAAATAGTGTGCATGAAGTACATACAATGTTGGGCCTAATTTGTAATTATTTAATACATTATTATGACGTAATTACATTTGGTTGACCGATAAACAAATAATATTAAAAATGTATTTAAGGGAATTTACCAAATTCCAAGAGAAACAAATAAATTATTAAAAAATGCAGCGTCTAACCCTATTGTGCGCACGATACGAATATTAACAAACGACATTTCAAAGAGTGTTCATATAGTGATTAGTGATTACACTGATTACGCCGATGGCGATGGGTGAGATTTTCAATAAAAAAAAGATGTTTGCCTCATGTATGTTCAATGTCGTTTTCTGTCCAAACCGTAACAAAGATCTGACCTAGTGTTAGAAGTTTTATGTAATCATTACATGCATATGTCCGTGATCGAATCGAGTTAATTAACGTTATTTATTAAGGCAATAAATCGTACAGATTAACAAATCTTGTTTCGACACTGCGGTGCCCAATGTAAAATTATTTATTGTAAATTTCGTTGAGTGCGCGAAACATGCTGTAAATTCATAACTCGATACCAGGAGGCGTTTGGAAACCATAAATAATGGCGAATTGCTTTTACCATGGTCGGATTTATCGTTCGGGAAAAACGAACGATTCTAACGTGTCTTATAATCAATTAATCGGTTCCTACTTTGCAGGTAAATGAAAACTTGAAATTGAGACGCGACATGGATGGAAATTATAGATTTATGTGCTGTCGTTATGGGAGCTTTTAGATTTTTATTTTCGTCTGGGCGCGTGCACTTAAGCGCACAGGCACCATTTCCTTATGCAAATTTACCCATCTATATGAGTAACTGGGTTTTCGGACCACATCACACGTGCACTCAATGTTATTATCATTGAGACGTCGCAAGTGCTTTTCCTGACGACGCGATGGCCCGTTACATCGCATGTTGAAATCTACTTCAAATTATTCAAATATTTCTTCATTGAAATCGTCGATGTTTGTCTATAATCATTAAATGAATATTCATCGTAAAAGAATTCTGAAAACGATGTGTGCTACAAAAGTACATTACTGATGATATTCTACTAGTTTTTATTTCATAAAAGAATATAAATATTTCGGAAAAAAACACAAAAATTTTTCAAATACATTTATAATTTATACAATCGATTTTTATTATTTATATATTTTTTTCTATTTTATACTGCATTATTTCCATTTTTCTCTTTAGTTCAATATTTATTCAGTTCTGCATTGTTGATGGAACAATAATCTTCTATCAACAAAGATTCTGCAACCCAAAGGTTTATTTACAGTGTGACGTTTACAAATTTAACAAAATCAAAAAATAAATTCGGGAAATGCGTTTTTAAGATAATTTCCACCAAAAATACCACATCTAAACAACATAAAATTTCCATTGCATTTTATAATGTAGTTTACCAATATTGAAAAGCTACATCGATTCCGATGCATTTGAATTCGCATTACATTCACTCACGTAAATAAAATATTTTTAATAACGCAAAGTGCATACGGGTTAATCCTTTCATCCCATACATAATTCATATGGTTTGGGCATTGATACACAGCTTATAGTATTCTTTGGTGAATGGGAAACACAAAATACGAAAATATCGCTAATGTCTTGAAAGCGTCGTTCTAAATACGTTAGAGTCGAAAAAAGTCCAATTAAATTTGCAAAAACAAATGTTTATTTTAAAAATTAAAAAAATATATATTTGAATGTAGATTTATTAATTATTGTTTTCATAACGTTATTTTCTTTTAAAATAAAATATAAAAAATTGATAATACCGAAAATGGGAAAAACATTTTTTTTTTATTTATTCAAGACAACGATGTTTTTATTTTTAAATTCTAATGACAATTTTGCGGGAAATACAGCAAACTAATATACGAGTTCATTCTGAAATATCTTACCACTATTTCAACAGGTGAAAGCTGACCTTAACCCAAACACAAATCCGCAAAAACGGCGGTCCTATCTTCATTTCAAATATTTTTTTCTGGCACATCCTTCAACATCGGATCGTCATTATTGTATATTTGGGGTTGGGCTGTGGTCAGCTATGACCCTGCATAGTTGAAGTTTGTTTGATAGTGCCGTTCGCCAACAATTACAAACGAAGTTTTCTAGAAAACTGTGATAACATTTAAGAACATCGTCAGAGATGATAAGAAAGAGACGGATGCCTGACTTTTGAAAGTGGACTGGGGGGGGGGGATTATATAAATATTTGGTCCGTGTGTTCATTTGAAAATTGGAAATATTTAGAAATTGAAATATACAAAAGTACTACTATTCAAATCAATATTTATTTTCGTTATCGATTCGTCAATCAATCAATCTAAAATCTTCATTTCATCAAACATGTTGACAAATATTGTGAATATATCTAGATATTCACATTGAACTTATTTATAAATTCTATAACATATTAAAATGCACATGTACATACATGCACATACAATAGATTTGTATGATAAAAGCGACGTCAATATTTATGAATAAACAGACGAAATATTCAATAATGCAATTTATTTAAAAGTGACCAATGCATTAAACGTTTGCGAATATATTGCATTTTGTACAAACACGTACGTACAATAATAAAGATTAAAACTTGTAGTTGAAGCTTTTTACGAAACTTTTCCATTTGATTGGTATTTATGTCGTAAGAAGCACAAAGCCATTTAAGCTTTAAAGTTGGACATTTGTGCAGGAAAGATTACTTTTATTGTTCATGACGTACACGACAATGCATTTAAAGAGCCCAGCAATGTGTTCTCAAAGTATTAAGTATTGGAAAAAGGGAACTTCTTTGATGTATTATTTGCTTAAAAGATAATTAATTAAAAAGGAAAAATTATGACTTTTTTACAAAGTAACAAATTAAAAGTAAATAAATACGTTACCAGAATATATTATTTAACATCTTTATCTTTCATTATTAAAATATTTACAATGGAAACAATTTAATACTTTATAATCTAGTCAGAAGTTAATGAAACATTAATGGCGTAGGCGCCGGTTTATTCAATTTACATCAACGCTATCTGTAAATACAAACCATTACTTGTGCGATAATCCGATTTAAACAGTTTCACACGGCAAGTTTTCGGTCGTGTAAACTTCCAACGAACGATTGAAAAATACATCTCATGCTTATAACATCTTCAAACTTCGCATTTATACCCCATTATTGTGTCGGAAAATCGTTTAGCGTGTGCACTTTAAACGTCCATGTAAAACGTCTGGCAATGAACTTTTATCGCTGCGATTCAAATGGAAATCTTTACGTCGTGCAAAATTAACATCTATGGTGAATCTCTGTATCCAATTGTAAAGTTACGTGAGGAAAAATCAATCGGTTGACATTGCCAGGTTGTGATTTTAATAACTCGGCTCGTTCGAAACTTTTTTAATTCGAAGTTTGATTAAAGTTTGTTCCAAACTTATATAAATCCACATTTAGATCCTTTACTTATTACCTGTTATTGAAGTTTTCAATATTTGAATATGTGATGTATTTTTAAATATAAACTTTTAATAGATTTTGAATTTTGTGATTCGTTAAAGATTTGGACGTGTACCCATTAAAAATATATATGAACTTATCTAAGTTGTGGATGTCGTACTTACAACGTAAATGGATATAAGGAGATTAAATAAGACCTAAAATTTAGAGGTAGAAAGCCCAGACATAAATCAGATTTATAGAAAAGATAAAATGTTGGACCGAAAACCTTGTCTTGTGGCACACCCGATACAACTATTCCAGTACAAAATTTTCGAAATCAATACATAAAATTAACTTATAAGTAGTTTAAATTTTTTTGTTTTAATTTATATGCTATTAAAAAATGACAACTTATATAAATTTATAAAAATTTCAAAATTGTTATTTTGACTGTTTCAAAATTTATAAACGTTATTGTTGCATTTATGTGAAGTTGATATCATTGAAATGCATATCCGATTTGTTGACGCGGTTACATTTCCGACATTTCCTATGCTTACAAATTATATATTAAACATCAGAAATATTGTCTTTTGCAGATTTCAAAACGTATGTGTGGCTGGATTTTTGAACGATAAAAATTTCGTTTGTCTTAAATTTGTTTCAGAAAAAAAGTTGAATATCGTATCTTTAGATGCGGAAAATTTTAATTAACTGCGTCAAATTCCACACTGTAACGAATACAATTTTATGGCTTACACATTGATATTTTCGAAATTTAAAGATAGGTTGGATTGACGCCCAATATTATTTTTTTTTGTCATTTGGTTTTTATCAATAAATTTTAAAAATATTTTATTCTCAACATATATATATTTTTTTTGAATAAATTTACTAAATTTACTACTGTTTTTTATGTTTTTTCTTGGGATTACGTTTCATTCGGTTAGTTGAGTTTAGATTGGGTTTAAGTGGATTTTTTTGCAAGTAAATTGGTTGAAATCCAAATCCAATCAAAATTTTCAAAATTTTCATTATATATTACTTTTTAAAACGTGACAGTTTGAAATATTCGGAAATTTCATTATTGCGATATATTGCAATGCCAAAAAGAGAGCATCCGCAATCGTTAACACGACAATTTCGATAGTGGCCCGTTCACCTTGATGTGTCTCTTGCGAAATGCTCTCATAACGCGATATTTGGATCATCCCGAACTCATCCGCAATTTCGGGTATAAAAGCCACCGACACGAATCGAACAGCATCAGTTTCATCACATCGAGTCTACCACAAAAAACAACCATGAAAATTGTAAGTTCATTTAATTTATTTGACTTATTTATAATGTAAATTTTTAGTTTGTGTTCGCTTTCATCGTTGGTTTTGTCGCGGCTTCCAAATTGGATAACACGTATTTACCGCCTTTGAATGCCCGTACAGCAGGTGGTAACAACTTTTTATCCGTACCTTTTGAAAGACGGACGCAACCGTTCGCTGTGTATGGTGCACCGACTGGTTCACACACTAGACCAACTTACAATGCTCCCAATAACGTTCGTACGTCGTATGAAGCTCCCATATACGCTGCTGATAACACATATACAAGAAATTCCGCTCAAGCTTCTTATCACTCCGCCCCGATTCACATCCTCCGTTCCAACAACCAAAACAACGGCGATGGTACTTACCAATTTGACTACGAAACCGAAAACAAAATCACTCAGCACGAAACCGGACAGTTGAAGAACGCCGGTGGTAACGAGGAATCCAGCGTCGTTCATGGATCTTATTCGTACGCCTCGCCAGACGGTCAAACCATAACTTTGGAATACGTCGCCGATGAAAATGGATTTCGGCCAACCGGTCAACACCTTCCAACCCCGCCACCAATTCCGGAAGCGATTTTGAAGTCGCTTGAAATAAACGCGGCCGAAGAAGCTGCTCCTCGTAACGGTCAATCGACTTTTAATGGTCAATACCAAGCTCAACATGGACAATACCAAACCGGCCAAGTTAGCCGACAATATCTCACACCGAACGTAGCCGATAATGGATATCGTTATTAATAATTAGGTTTACAAATGTTGGACATAAATAAAAAAAAAATATTATGATTAAATGAAATTTTATTTATTTAAAATACAACTAAATTTAAAGAATAAATAATATTTACAAATATGCGTGCTTCCTCAAACCTACATATTATTATTTTCAAAGGGACAATTCATGCTTAATCTGCATAAAAAATCCATTAATATTCACTAATGAGTAATCTAAAAGTATCCTTTTACATTTAAAAGATCCAAGTATAAAAAACAATTTTAAATTAAAAAATTATAATCAACGTCCAATATACAGGTGGAAAATATTTAAGTATGTTGTAGCTTTCTTAAAGCCCAGAGATGAAATGTTACTTAAGTCGCCATCGAAGACTAAAATCTCGTGCCTGCAAAAACTCTAAATGTGTAATATAAGAAATGAAACGTCGAAAGTTTTTAAAGAACGCGACTAGACTAGAATTCTGCAAGAAGCTGCGTTGAGAAAAAATATAACCTAATCAATTCAATCCAATTCAACAAAACCAAATTTAAATAAATGGTTTCATTTTCAAAAATTGTTATTATATATTACGTTTTAAAATATTAGATTGTCTCAAAATATTCGAAAATCCCAATATAATTATTTCGTAGAAAAAAATGAACAATGGGTGTAATAGGTTAGGTTCATTGAGCTGTTTTGAAACCATTTATTTGTATTTGGCTTTGTTGAACTGTATTTAATTCTACTGGGTTTTATGTTTGCCCGATTACCAGATGGGCCTGGTATCTGAAGCAAGGATTTGTAACTGAAGAGTAGAGGATTGCCGCTAGGTTCAGGTTTTGCAATGAAATTTGCAAGATGTTGAATAAGGATAACATAAATTGTTTTAAAATTAAACGTAGCCTCTAATGAAAAAAAAAAAAAAAAAATTGCAATTCGTATTCATATTTTGCAAAAATTCAAAAATATAGAAGAATTTGTATATTTGAATTTACAAGAATTAAATTGGATTTTAAGAAGACTTAAATGAATTTCGAAAAAAATGGTCTTATCTTAATAGCTCTAGAGGCTTCTTAAAATTTGCATTGTTTTATTGGATCATCCAAAGCATAGACATATCCATTTTTTCCAGAGCCATAATTCGTTACTTTTTTCTTCTTGTTCGTATTACATTCCAGTCTGAAATCGCGTTCATTAGAAACTTCTATTGACGTATGAGTCCTTTAGGGTTATTGCAGGCACCAGTAAAAGACATAATATTTTAGCGTTTGATGGCGATTTCATCTCTAGGGTTTAAGAGAGCTACGACATATTTCAATATTTTCCAGCTGTATATTGGACTTTGATTACTAATTTAAAATTGTTTTTTTTTTACTGGACTTCGTTAATATTTTCTACGATTGTGTACAAAATACTTTCCTTCACTTGGATCTATTAAGGGGATACTTTTGCGTTACTCATTGGCGAATAATGGATTTTATTTGTTATGTAGATTAAGCATGAATTGTCTCTTTGCCAATAATAATATACAGGGTCCTGCATCCGTTCTCCGTTCTTCCATTTCTCATTCCCTGTTACAATTAGAAACAATATTCTCTCTCTGGCAAGTGGCAACTGTTGTAAAAAATTTGGTAGTACGTTTCTCATAAAATGTAGGTACGCTTCACATTGTATATTCAAAAATAATTTCCTGAAATGCTCATTTATCTCTAATTAAACGCTGCCTTTGATAGAAATTTCTAATTGTAACAGGAAATGAGAAATAGAAGAACGGAGAACGGATGCAGGACCCTGTATAGGTTTGATGAAGCACGCATATTTATAAATATCATGGCTTATTGGTGCCTATGAAAGCATTGATTCTTTAAATTTAGGTGTATTTTATATGAATAAATAAAATTTTATTTAATCATAATATTTTTTATTTATGTCCAAAATTTGCAAATCTAATTATTAATAACGATATCCATTATCGGCTACGTTCGGTGTGAGATATTGTCTGCTAACTTGTCCAGTTTGGTAATGTCCATGTTGAGCTTGGTATTGACCATTAAAAGTCGATTGACCGTTACGAGCAGCAGCTTCTTCGGCCGCGTTTAATTCAAGCGACTTCAAAATCGCTTCCGGAATTGGTGGCGGGGTTGGAAGGTGTTGACCGGTTGGCTGAAATCCATTTTCATCGGCGACGTATTCCAAAGTTATAGTTTGACCGTCTGGCGAGGCGTACGAATAAGATCCATGAACGACGCTGGATTCCTCGTTACCTCCGGCGTTCTTCAATTGTCCGGTTTCGTGCTGAGTGATTTTGTTTTCGGTTTCGTAATCAAATTGGTAAGTACCGTCGCCGTTGTTTTGGTTGTTGGAACGGAGAATGTGAATCGGGGCGGAGTGGTAAGAAGCTTGAGCGGAATTTCTTGTATATGTGTTATCAGTAGGCGCGTACATGGGAGCTTCATACGACGTACGATCATTATTGGGAGCATCGTAAATTGGTCTAGTGTGTGAACCAGTCGGTGCACCGTACACAGCGGACGGTTGCGTCCGTCTTTCAAAAGGTACGGATAGAAAGTTGTTACCACCTGCTGTACGGGCATTCAAAGGCGGCAAATACGTATTATCCAGTTTGGAAGCAGCGACAAAACCAACGATGCAAGCGAACACAAACTAAAAATTTACATTATAAATAAATCAAATAAATTAAATAAACTTACAATTTTCATGGTTGTTTTTTGTGGTAGACTCGATGTGACGAAACTGATGCTGTTCGATTCGTGTCGGTGGCTTTTATACCCGAAATTGCGGATGAGTTCGGGATGATCCAAATATCGCGTTATGAGAGCATTTCGTAAGAGACGCATCAAGGTGAACGGGCGGGCCACTGTCGAAATACTCGTATTGACGATCGCTGATGCTCTCTTTTTGGCATTGCAATATATTCTAATAATGGAATTCTTACAAGGACTTTTTTTTGTTTAACATTACATATTTGATCCGTATTTGTTTTTATAAATTTTACTCTCTTAAAACCTAGTCGGGTATATCGATATTGAATTTAATATTAAAAACTTAGAAAAATTCATTAGATTTATAAAAAAATTATAATATAAAAAACAAATAATTTAAAATATTGAAATATAAAGAAATATTTCAATAAAAACTCAACAATGGACTATTTTTGTTTAGTTTGTTATAAAATAATTAGGGATAATCGTTATTATTTAAAAAGGTTTTTTTTTAAATATTTTGAATGGGATCACTTTATGTCTTAATAAACAAGGTTATTAACAATACTTTTCTTATATATTAAAGAATGAATAAGAATTAATAAATCTGTCGCTTTCTGTAGCAAACTAACTTGTGTATATTTGTATCTAAATGTATTTAAAACATAGTTAGTATAAAATTAATAACGGGGGCGCAAAGAGGCTATATAATTATTTATAACCAATTATTCTAATTGATGGAACAAATCTCTAGTAAACTGTGTCTATAGTAAAATATCTCAATATTAAAATATATTTATTACTTGAAAAAGATATCTAAACAGTGGATATGGAATTTTTGATCAGCAAATTTCAATTGTCAATTACAATAATTATTGTAATTAAAACAATCAAGCAAAAACTAGATGTCATTTAAATAAAATCTGATATTTTACAATTAAATCATGGAAAAAATACACAATGCATCATCATCAAAACATCAAAACATAAATACAATTAATATTTATTAGAGCTAATAATTTTATATTTTTCAGAAGTAAAGCAAATAATTTCGTAGAGTTATAATTGGTATTATAGGAAATGCCAATGCGTTGCAATAAACTTTATTGTTGGTTCGCGCATTATATCATTTTTCCGACGAGAGAAGAGCACAAACTGTAGTGCCCGCATATCGATTTGACTCGATTGGGCTTTCAAATGAGAAAACATTTGTCCCCCTTCCAAAGAAAATTGACCTGTCAGAGCGTTGTTTTTTTTTTAGCGTATAAATACCTGAAAACACGTCTGTTTCGTTTTCGGTGGACCAGTATGTATGTGTATCTAATGTGGTGTCAGTCAAGGACTTTAAAAATAAAACTGACAGTTGTCAGTTGTCACTGTCACAATATGTCAGTAGTGTGATATTTGATTTCGAAGATTGTACCTTTCTAATGTTGGTTATTCATTTATTATTTACATACAAGTACATTTAGACGCTGTTCGTTAATTGTTGGAGCCATCACACACATACAAATATTAAAAACTGCCAAGAGAAAGAAAAGAATAAAGATAGTGATAGTAAAATTGTAAACATTTTTATCTACAACCGGTGCATAAAGTAGGCTTTTTCGCACTCCGAACAGTGCGTAAAGTAATTCATTATAGCACAAGTGATATAATAGATTCATTATAACACAAGTGCGATAAAGTAAATTATTTGACGCAGTGTCCACGGCAAAATGTCCGTACTTGTTGACACCGTTGCTATGAAACATTAAGGGACAGACAACATGACATTGCAGGCGACATTTATATTTAACGAATTTCGGTAATTGTCTTCTTCATATTTACGGTTGTAGATAAAATAGTGTACGCAACACCTGCGTGAAGTGTCATTAAAAAACCACTTCACACACTTGTTGCGTAAACTACTATTCTATATCTGCACTGTAATCTGTCATCTTTGACTTTTACGAACTGTACATTAGACAATATAATGGGAGGTGAATTACTAAAACGGTGTAAACATATAATTAAATCCAGCCACCTGGGTATATTTATAAACAATAGTTTTTTTTTTTTTTAACATATATCTGACAAACAACACGCCCGGAGTGGCTTCGCTGGTTGGATCGTGGTCTGTCATGCGGGAGCCTCGGGTTCGATTCTCTCTCGTTGTCCGGTTCGGTTCAATTACGAGTCAAGAGGTGCCGGCAGCATTCACCATTGGCATACAATTAATGGTACTCCAGAGGTATGGGTGGACTTCTGGAGTAACAAGTTCTTACTCTTTCCAAAAAGGAAAAAAACACACATTTGACAATTGAATTGTTAACGGCAGTATGCATGATCTCAGTCGTAGTTCAATGTACAGGATGTTTTAATAGGGAATTTCTATAACCATAAGAGATACAAAAAAATTACCTTACCATCCTCGAACGCTTTTGTGGAGAAAAATTCAATGGTGAAAACCAAAGTTGGCTATCGTCTTTTGTTTTCGAGTTAAGTGCATAAAATCGATTTTTTCAGTTTTCGTTTTATGGCTATATCTTGCTTATTTGGAAAAATAAAGGAAAATAATGTCCATGTTCTTCAGGCACTTTTTTGATAAGAATGCAGCGGCGTTGCTAGTTTTTTGAAAAAGTTCTCCATATTCGAGTTGTGACATAAAGTTATAATTGGCTGTGGCTTAAATAAAAAAATATTTTTTTTTCCCTTTTCAACAATATATAACATGTAAGACCAATTTTTAATTTTCATAGAGATTTTTCAAAAATTCATATTTCTCAAGGTCAGAC
>JAFFZR010025651.1:3078-25386 GCA_018397195.1 Lethrus apterus | reverse complement strand
TAAAAGCATTCGATAGTAAAATCATTCGATAGTAAAATCATTCGATAGTAAAATCATTCGATAGTAAAATCATTCGATAGTAAAATCATTCGATAGTAAAATCATTCGATAGTAAAATCATTCGATAGTAAAAGCATTCGATTGTAAAATCATTCGATAGTAAAATCATTTGTTAGTAAAAATCATTATTCGATAGTAATATTATTCGATAGTAAAAATCATTCGATTACTAACAATTCGATACTTAAAATCATTCGATTGTGCCCATCACTAATTTTTACATTGCTATCTCATTTTTACCACATATATCTTAGGCTTGTGTTACACTCGCACAAACCGGTTTTTAAGTTTTTTAATGAAACAATTAATATGTGAATATGTGCAGAATTGATATGCTTTTTGTTTAAATATATAATAAACAGAAGAAATATATTTTCACATTAAAACTAAAATTACTTATCATTTCTGGATTTTAGAAATTTACCACGAGCAATATATATTTCTTTGCCTATTGTAACGTCAATTTATGTGTTAGCAAATATGGCATATTTGTCTGTACTTTCACCAGATGCAATGATGGCTTCTGATGCTATAGCTGTGGTATGTTCATTTCAATATTGGTATATTATTAAATTTATTAGTAAATTGTTTTAGACATTTGGTAACTTTGTAATGGGTAAATTTGCTTGGATTATACCTTTATTGGTGGCTGTGGCTGCGTTTGGTGGGCTTAGTGTTCATATTATGGTTTCATCAAGAATGCTTTTTGTTGGTGCCAGAAATGGCCATTTTCCATCAATGTTAGCACACATTAATGTTAAAACTTACACGCCCGTTCCATCTCTCATATTTTTAGTAAGTTCATCGGTATATTAGCTCAATAACTAATAACTAACAATTCCTTTACAGAATATATTATCCCTCTTTATGTTAATCAGCAGTGACATTCATCAACTTATAACATATTGTACAATGGTGGAATCATTTTTTGTCATGTTATCTGTAGCTGGTCTTTTGTACTTACGTTGGAAACAGCCAACTCTTTGTAGGCCCATAAAAGTGAATATAATTGTACCTATCACCTTTGTTATAATATGTCTATTTTTGATAATAACGCCGTGTGTTGAAGCACCATTAGAAGTTGGCATTGCAGTTCTTATTACATTAACAGGTGTTCCTGCGTATTATTTTGGGGTTTGTTGGAAATCCAAACCTATTTGGTTTCAAAATACCATGGGTAAGTTGATATAATTAACACAATAAATCTACTATCTTATACATTTTATTTTCCAGATAAAGTTACAAACTTATCACAGAAAGTTTATTTAGCTACACATGAAGAATAAAACTAATAAACCATCAGTTTACATTTATGACAGTATTGTGATTAAAATAAGGATAAATTTTATTATGGTTGTGAACCAAAAAACAAAATTTAGTAATATCTGTTGAATTAATTTGATCCTTTAATAGCGTAATATAACACATGACAATTATCAATTATCATTCAAACGAATACTACGTATTAATAATAGATCTGAAATACATACAGTACCAAATGTATGGAACCGGCCTTGTTATTTCAAAACTATTCGAGCTAAATCGATAAAATTTAATATGCATCTTGTTTACAAAGCCTTCTATTATTTCCACAGTTTTGTTATTTTTTTAACTGACAAGGTCGAGAGCTGCACAGCCAACTTGATTTTTTTTTATTAGGAAGGTGGGTCAAATCGCATACCGTTTGAAAGGTATTTTCAAGTAGAATTCCACGATATGCCGCTTGCCATAGTTATCTTTAAAGATAACTTCGCTATTGTAAATTAAAGACTGGGAGTAGGTATTAACTGGATAACTGAAGATTCAGTTAGCACTGAAAACAATGGTTAGTTTATGTTGTTTAATGTAACATCAGATTGTTGAAACCGTGTTTTAAGTTTCTGTAAACAGCATGCATATTAAATTTTATCGATTTAGCTTGAGAATTATCCACATGATGACGTGGACCAATGATATTTTAAAACCAAGATCACAGGCACCAATCAGAACTATCTTATAGTGAAAAGATTCATGGTGCTTTTCTTGCCGCTACGTCATAGTTTTGCCATGACAACTTTAAAAATACATTAAATGTCATTTTGACAAATGTCAGTGTTATAATTCATTCGGATAATTCTCCAACCAAAGAGCATTCGTGCTCAACTTTTGTCTGGCAAGATTTTGATTTTTTTTTAAGGCAATTAAACTCGACCAATTTCTTTGGAAAAGAATTCTTCGAATTGGTCTCGTTTAATTGCCAAGCAACCATTGCTCATACAAAATAAAAATCTTTCCGGCAAAAGTCGAGCACTCATGCTCTTACGTATGAATAGACGTATGACTCCATTTATTAATATCGTATCTACTTTGCTTTTTTCTACGATCATCCATGCCAACTTTCCTGTCAGTTTTATCAAAAGCCTTCTCCAGGTCGATGATTCTCAAATACACCATCCCCGTTGGCATCAGTCACTCGGTTAGGCCTGAAAGCATATTGGGTATCCAATGTATTCTCTAAAATTCTTCTTAATTTTTCTACGGTAATATGTAACGTAATAACCCTGTAATTGTTGCAATCCCTTGTCTCCTCTTTTATCAATGAAATTATTCCCATTTGCCAATCTTCCGGTGTACTGATGTCAGTACGTTGTTTATTATTCTAGTCAATAATTCTATCATTTGCTCATTTCCCGCCTTTATCATATTTGGTGTTATTTGGTCGACTCCTGGTGCTTTTCCAAGTTTTAATCTCATAATGGCATCTTCTAGGCTTACGTCTTCCATTTGTTATTGTTTCCTTTTGTTTATCTTCTCTTGCTCTTCTTTTGTTGTCTTCAGTTCCTTCCAGTAGCTTTATGAAATATTGTTACCACCTGCCATGATCTCTTCTTCTTCTGTTAATACCTCTCCGTTTTTGTCTTTTATATTTTTTATTGCGGGAACTTTCTTTTGTCTCAACTTTCTTAGAGCCCCAAAGAATAGTTATCAAATTCCCTCGAGGCTTGTCACCAAATCACCAAAAGTGACCATCAAAGAAGTTACAGAATGGGGTTGAATCAATTTAAAATTAAATTTTTTTGAAAAAAGGAAGGGAAGGAAAGGGATAATGTGTGTTCTGAATAGGTGTTCTAATTGGGATTACGTAGAAACTTACACACAACACAAATATATATTTTTTTCTTAAATAAATTCCGTTGTTGTCTCCTTTCTCATAGAAATTTTCATATTATAGAATTTCCTCATTTTTCACAAACATAAAATTAAACAAAATTGGAACTGTGTGCACATAATAATTGAAAGATTGTCAAGACTTCTCAGCACGGTCCAAATCATTAAATTTCACAACACGGACGTCCAAGCCAAAAATTACGCAAAGAAACCTTCGCCGTTATCCAATGCCGCAAAATAAAAATAAAATCAAAACGTACGTACCACTTCATTGTTTCAGACGACAAATCCGAAAATCGTCCCGGACAAACTCCACACGAACTCCTTCGACCGGCACGGTACTTTCACGCCTAGAACTGAAACGTTATCGCGCGCAAAGTTTACTTTGAGCGAAGTTTGTCCGACGCGTCCGAATATAAATTCTGCACCCTAAATAAACGGCCTTAGCGCCTATTATCGAGCACGCACACACCTATGCAACCCCACCACGGAATTATTTTTAGCGCGGATTCGCCTGAAAAAATAAATTTCGATTCTTTGCTGTTTTAACGGGCGCGTGGTCGTCGAATGGTGGTTCGAACTATTATATTTCCAAAAAATAAAATAAATGCAATTTAAAAACAAAAGAAATCACAACAGTTTTATTATTATTTTTTTTATTATTTAATGGTGGAAAACGAGCAAAAAGTATTAAAATTATGACATTACAACTACAAAAAAAATTCAAAATTGCGGGAATGTAGACTATGGAATAACACCGACAAAAATTATAGAAATATTATAATATTTAAGCCCGAGAATTATAAAGAGTATAGGGAAAGGGGTTGTTGTTTTAGAAATAAATCAAAGTATGTGTGAATATGATAGAAAAACAAAACTGATCAAAGCAAAGATCAAAACATTCTTTCTCTTGTATTACCTAACACCGTACTGGCCGTACTGACGACGGTTATTAATCCAGAAACTAACGTTGGCCTAGACTAGCGTGTCACAAATTAAAACAACAAGTTTGGTCACTCATTCAGACTGAAAATTTCCAAAAAGAATCAACTATAAATTATAATTTTAAATTGTCAATTTGTGCCAAATTTGTTAGTAATAAACGTGAAATACTGACAAATCAAAACCACGTTTTCGATACAATCACGTGCGATATTTGACCCACATAAGCACATGTAAAAAATAAGCATCAAAGTTAATTTTTAAGACAACAGAACGTTGGAAGTTTTCCAGAACACCTGGTAACCTATTTTTCGTGAAAAAAGCAAATACATCGTTCGCAGCAGATATCGAAATAAATCAACATTCACAACATTCCAAATTTTTAGATGAAAATGCAAATTTATATTTTTTGATGAATAAAAAGAGATACTAAATGACACTTGTTTGAATAAGTGTCAATTGTCAATTATTAAACACTTACTTAAAGACCCCTAATTTTAATTTTCATAAGCAAACATTTTTCTAATATAAATAAACAAGTAAAAAATACTGTGAATTAATATAAATGAACCGTTACATAATAATTATGCGTAATTTAGTACAAAGAGTACATTTTTACATTTTGAAACGACGCGGAAAAATTACAAATTCTTACCTTCAACACCGTAGCTTCAACGAAACAGATAACTCATTTTTCTTTCAATTTGTGTCTTCGTTCTGTTTACAAATACATACAAAAAATCAAACAAATTTGACAGTTCGAAATTTGAAATTTGAACCGTCATGGCGGCATTCAAACGTTGCCAACTTGAAGCGGACATGAAAATCCCCCGTGAAACATTTTTTAAAGCAAATTTATCGCGTTGTTTGGATATTTATCTTCATATGAATTTAATGCCACAAGGTAATGTAATCTCATAGTGAACGCTACGTTTGAAAACGTGCGTTGAATAATTTTAATTTTGCACTAGTAGAGGGCGCTACCGTCATGTAAATGTTATTATAATTTAATAATAATTTTTGAAAATAGTTTTCAAGCAACAAAATATTTGACGTAAACGAGCTGTAAGCAAGGAAAAAGTTTGCTGCTTATAGCTATTAATATTAATTGATTCAATTTATATTTTGTTTCCATAGATGGCCGCACGGAGGCGCTAACAACAAAATTTTCCCAAGCAAGATGTTTTTCTACAACTTTCCTACCGTATTTTTTAAAAGTTAAATGATAAAAAGCGATTTTTCGCGATTTCCCGTTTGTTCCCATTTTTAACTGAGCGGTTATACCCTGGTTGTACCCCACTCAACATAGAGGTTTGTCATCGGCACTTCTAGGGTGTGATCTTGATACCCCAGTTTTGATATTTAATTTTAATGTCCGACCACTTGGTAGGGAGCGCTATATTCTGTGGCTATGTTCGTTAATATTTATTGCGCATGTTTCGAACGTTGTAAACACCTGTGGTAAACACCTACCTCACTATTTAACTGATTCGGTAGCCATTTTCTGTTTACGTTTTGCATTTATAGTTGTTGTGTTCAGGTTGTTAAATTTTTGTAGTTTGTTAATAATGCTTAGTAGTTTTATTTATTCATTGGTTTTATTTAGCCTTACAGACATTCCCTTACAATTTTATTTTGTTTTTGAAAATTCTGTGAAAGGTTCATAAGTGCATTGTTTAATTATTATAGTGTTCCTCAATATGTACTTATTTATTTATTTATTTATTGCCCAACAGGTTTCTCCAATAATAGGACATAATCATATATAACATATACAAAGTATGAACATTAAGTAAAATATAGATATCAGATGACGACGCACTACCACTTCTCTCCAATAAAAATGTCTTTATAGATTTCTTCTGCACTACGTATTGAATGATGCAATGGAGCTCTTAAGAGTAAATTTGTATTCTGGAAAAAAGTAGCAACATGACATGATGATATCTGTGGTACATGAAACATTAGTTTCGATAGCAGTTCAATGCAATCCCTAACACCATTTATTAATTTAAACAAGAAAACAGCACTTTGCATGGATCTTCGGACTGAGAGTGGTAATATCTTATGTATGTGTAACAACAGGTCATAATCAATGTTTCGAATAGGATATTCATTATCTATTTTGAATGAGAGAAACTTCAAAAATCGACGTTGTATGCGTTCCACCAATCGATGTTCGTAGACATATATAGGAAACAAAATTACTGACGCATATTCCAACTTTCTAACAACTAAGGTTCGATATAATACCTTCAAAAGGTCAATATTATTGAAGTATTTGAAAGTTCTGATAATGAAACCCAAACTCCTGGATGATAATGAACAAATATTTTCAATGTGTTCATTAAAAGTAAGACTTATCAAAGGTAACTCCCAGGTCTTTAAAGTTCTCAAGTCTTTTAAGTAGCATTATAAAATATAAATGTAATAAGTAATAAGGTAAACATAAAGACGCGATAATACTACTATATTTTGTTTAATATAGTCCATTAGTAAATAATAAGATTCAATTTACTTACTTGTACATGTAAATGATTGTTTTGTTGTTGAAGAAGTTCACATTCTTGCAGAAATTATATAACGCTTTTATTAAATAATTAAATTCAAACTCTTAAAACGACGAGAGACGTCAAATCATTCTTGGGCTTGATAGGATACTATTGCAAAACCCTTAACAAATCTCTTAAAGAAAAATCAAAAAGAATTTATATGGAACGAAAAATGTGAACAATCTTTTCAATCATTAAGAAACTATTTAACTACTGAAAGTTTATTACAGTACCCAGATTTTTCAAGGCCATTTATCTTAACTACAGATGCATTAAACGAGGCCATTGGTTCTGTATGGTCACAAGGAAAAATAGGTTCAGATCTTCCAATTTCTTATTATAGTAGAACGCTAAATAAAGCTGAAATGAATTATTCAACCACGGAAAAAGAACTTTTAGCTATTGTTGAATCAGTTAGGAACTTCAGACCTTATCTGTATGGTCAAAAATTTACAATCGTAACAGATCATAAGCCCTTAACTTGATTAAAATCATGTAAGGATGCTTCAAGTAGACTACTCCGTTGGAAAATAAAATTAATGGATTATGATTATGAAATTATTTATAAAAAAGGTATTTTAAATTCAAATGCACACTCTTTGTCTAGAATAAATAATGTTAATCAAGTCGAATTCGAACAAGAACAAAATGAACATGAACAGGAATTAACTTTCAAAAATTTTAAAGGTTTTCATCAACGCGAGATAAGAATTCCTAAACCAAACATCACTAATCAATCAATTCATAAAATAAAGATTTTTATAGTTCCTATGTCATGTGACACATCAAGTAAATATTTAACTTATCTTCAAGAAAATTTAGATTCAATACCTAGTAATTGTAGAGTAAAAGAAGTAAATACTAAACGGTTGCCACAACAAACTATATTTAATATTTATTAAACAATTCGCACTAAATACGGTTGTTCTTCGGCAGTTTTAATTTTACCGGACAGTAATAATTCCCAAAACAGGCCTGCTCCGATAAGTAAGTGTATTGAACCGGGTTTCATGAAATTTGGATCGGCTAATTTGTCAACAATGTCGATGGGAATATTTATATTTATATTTTGTAACGGTTGAGATGGTATGTTTCCCGTGATTTTCGGTAATATTAAACATGAAGTTTTGTTTGAAAAGGTACCGAATCTTGATCTTATCGCTACTTTTACACTTTTAGCTGAATGAATCGTTTGTTGGTTTATTCCCCGTATTAGAATGTCCGTTGTCTTGTGGTTTAAATTCAATTTTTTAACTAGAGATTCTGTTATTATGTTACTCTGCGAACCCATATCTAATAGTGCACGACATTCTAATAAGCTACCATTAGCATTTTCAATATATATGATTGCTGTTGCCAGTGCCGGATTAAGCCAGCGCGGGGCCTGTAGCAAATTCTGTCAAGGGGCCCTTGGTTTGCTTTAAGTTCTCAAGTTTAGGGTATTAAATAAAACAAAACTGTTACAAATAAACTTTTCTAGATTTAATATGGGCAAATTTAGAGATAACACTTTCAATATCGAGGGAGTTTTATCATTTTCTTAACATTGAATTTCCATTCCCACTAGTGGTACTCTAACTCTAACTCTTCTCTTGACGTCGGGCACAATTTCAGTTCCCGTTTTATAAATGTGTGACGTCATGATGACATCATAATTGTATTCCCCTATTCTCGTTAAGACGCGAAAACGTTGCGGTTACAAAAATTCTGTTCCCGTTTAATAAACGGGAAGTCGCGAAAAAACGCTTAAGGTGAAAGTTTGTCGGAAAATAATATTTTTTTTTATAGAATTGTTGTTGCAATTTGCGATGATCGCTGGGCGCCGCGTGAAGGCGCCACTATCAAAAATGTCCTAAATTGCAAGTTTATTCATTTTCGCTTAATAAGCGTTTTTCAAAGTTAAATGACATCGATTTTATTTAACGCAAATATAAAATATCGCAAACGCATAATTTTCGCTTTATGTATTTGCACAAACGACCAGCGCGTTATTTCATTAAACCCAACGTCGATAGTTGTTGATTAATTGACATGGTCCACTAGAATCCCAATCAACATTCAACAAGTCTCAACATCAAATTTAACAATTAAATGATGTAATATACAAATTCGGCATCGACCTCTTCTGTGATATTTAACGCGTATAGAAAAAACGTAAGTGCTGGCCGATTTATGGACACCAAAATCGGACGATTTTTAGGTTATGTCCGTTTTGACGCGACAGAAACTTTCTTTTTAGATTCCACGCTCGAAACTTCTCGTTAAATGAACGCGACGCGATGTCCAGGCAAGAAAAGACGAAATCCGGAAATTTCGTAAGTACCTTTATCATTTGAGATATGCCGCCCAGCTGTAATACTTTGAGTTTCTTATCTGGTTTGAATACGTAGATAAGCGATTTTCGGAAAGTTGTGTCATTTGTGTACGAAATTTATGTGTAACGATGGACAAACTGAAGAGAAAAGAAAAGAAAGCACGGTCGTCTAGGATGCTTACAACAACCGGAGTGAGTTTCTTTTGTGTGCTCTCTGAGTTTTGTTTGTAGTTTACATCTATAAGTTACACTCCAACCCAAAAATTGGATTTTCATCGAACATTGATTGCAAGACTGACTTGTTGTACAAGTTAGAAGACACCGTTGCTGTATTTAAGTTTGCAGTAGTTTGGAGAAATCAAACACTAAAGTAACCGTTTTGCATCCTTTAGTGTGGATTTTTAAACAATTGATTACCGTAGACCCAACCCTAATTGTTTCAATTGTCTTAGTGTTATAGTTTGTTTTATTTTTGAGTTTTGCTTGTGTTTGCTTTTGCTAAAAGTTTTCATTGAAATATTTATTATCACATTGTGTTATCCAAAACAGGAAGTTCGATATAAAGTTCCGTTTTGTTTTTTCAATTTTATTCTGATAATTTCAGGGTGTCTCACTCACACAATTGACAGATGGAAAAAAGTTTCTACAAATAGTAGTAGGATTATGATTGGTCTATGTCTATAATTTAAAGTTATTGGTATGTATATAGGGCATTTTGTAACTGTAACTTCAAGTATTATTAGTATACATACCAATAATTTTAAATTATAGACAAATCATAATCCTACAACTATTTGTAGAAACTTTCTGTGTGTCACTGTTTACGAGCTATTGAGGAATTCCCTGCCAGTGAAACACACGGTATAATATATAATTGAGTTTAGCGAGCCTGGTAGGGTTATGATTATCAGATTGTCGTGAATCAGTGTTTCTGAATAACATAATACACACTAGGAGCTTTAAACGACCTGAAGAAACATCATAGAGGACTTTACAGATCAATATGTTCTTCATGAAAGAAAATCTTCATCAAAAATATGATTCTCAAACATTTAATTCTTTATGTTGTTTTTTTTTTTTTAATCGATTGACATGTAGATCAATTGTTTTGATTCATTATTTTCTTCATCTTTATGTTTTAAAGGTCACGTATGAAAATGTTTAAAATATAAAGGTAATCGTAATTATTTGGTTGCTGAATTCCTGGTTTGTTTTCAATTCTCATCTGTTTTTTTATTTTCTTGCTTCTTAAGATTTTTCTTTCTATACCTCCAATGTCTCCTGGTCTCTGCTTTCCTTAAGGTCCATTCTTGGTAACCTATATGTCTAGTGAACGGAGGGCCTTTGTTGTTATTTATTTCATGTTGTTTATTTCTTTTTGGTTTTTATTATCCCTTATTATTATTTTCACACTCCGTCATCTCTACGTCACCCACGTCTTATGCTAATTTTTTGAGCTTTCTCATTTCTGCTCTTCACTTCCTATTCTCATCCTCTTGCTGCCCCATTTATGCATTTTTGTCTCTGTGATCAAATTTTCCTTTGCCATCTTTTCAATTAATTTTCCGTGCATACAATAAACTCAGTTTTGTTTCCACGGTTAAAAAATTCTTTAACGATTCGTTTTTTTTTTTATATCATCGATAATATAATAATTTAGTCATTCGTCCAGACCGCATTTTTATAAATAAGTATTGCATTAGTGTTGTGTGGGATTGGTCGGGTTGCGCATGTGTGTCCCTCGAGAAACTAGTCGGTGACTTCATACGCACGCACAGATGACTTATTAATTCGAAAATGGTGACTTAATGATTGGTCGACGGACGTGATTTTAAAACGTTGCGACGTGATTTTCCTCAGTTTTCAAATGCGATTTTTGTGGCGTTACGTCTTCGAGTTTGGTGATCAGTGAGCCTAGAAAATGTACAGTTATGTATGTATGTTGTTTTGTTTGTTGTGAAGTCCCAAGTCCGTTATAAACAAATATCAGCCTCGCACGAAATAAAAAAATAAATAAATAAAAATTGTCAAACCGTTTAGTTGTTAGTTCTTTAGTTGTTAGTTGTCCAACTTAATTTATTTTAATTTTTTGTTTCAATTATTTGGGGCAGGGTGCGGGCAAAACATATTTCGGCCTCGCGCGAAATAAAAAAATAAATAAAAATTGTCAAACCGTTTAGTTGTGTCCAACAAAAATATTTCAATTTTTTGTTTTTTGTTTCAATAATTTGGGGCAGGGGCGGGCAATATTTTTTATTTGCCAGATTTTTTCAATTCATTTTTAATTAAAATAATTATAATAGTGACAAGTTAATTTTTATTTATTTTTGAAATATAAATGAATCGTGTATTGGAAAAAATGTACATGGGTGGCGTTTATTTTTAATTTTCTTTTTAGTTTAGTTCGTTTTGTGATGTGTTACGTTTACAAATTTTTTAAATAAATTACAATAACCCTTAAATCGAGAGTGTTATTATTTTTTTATTAACGTTACGTGCGGTGGGGGGGGGGATACAAAGTGCTGCATACTTTGTATTATTTTTTCAATTTTTGTATACGTTGAAAATCGTGAAAAATCTTCGTTAAATTATGTCGCCGTGAGGCTTAGTGCGTTAGAAACAATTCAAGGCGAATTTTTTAATTATTAATCGCGCGCACGGATTGCATTAGTAATGCATATTTTTAAAATAGGTGTTAATGGGACTCGCAAGGTGGTGGCCTTGTACAAGTTTTCTTGATATTCTCGCATTTTACAGTCAGTGCTTACGTCCAAAGGTCGGACGTTTGGGACGCGATTTGTATATTTTGCCTATTTTCGCGTGTGACTGGTGTCTTTACCAGTGGGGGCGTTTGTTTAAGTTTTATTTTTGACGTTTTCGTAATTTTGTAAAATTTCGAATGGAAAGTTTTATAAAAATTTCAACTCTTAGAGGATAAGACTACAAAAAAAAAAAAAAATACTAAATAGGGATGTTAAAAATATTGTCTTATGAAAATGAGTAACCAGTGAAAAGTCCCAGTTTTTTCAAACATTCCGACCTGCAAGTTATTTTTTGTAAAATGGGAATACCAGTTTCGTAATAAAATGGGGTAGGGAACTTGGGAATTGGAAGAGGTGTTGGAGGAAGGGGCATGATGGGGGATTAAACTAAGCAAAGAGAAGATCGCTTCTAATGGTGGACAGTGGAAGAGGAGATGACAAAGATGATGGTTGGAAATATTTTTAAGAAATATCAAACATGAAGAAAACTGACCTTGTTTGGTGTTAAATTTGTTCGGATTATGATAAAAAAAAATTTCAAAACTTCTTATCTTTAATAGTTTTGTTTTTCTTCCAGTTGGAGTCATTGTTTCAGAGATCTTCAAAAAGGGGCGGGCCGGCGCCCAGGCCCGGATCGACTGTTCTGGCCCGGCCCGCTTCAGAAACGGACTTCGACGTGGACGAGGTCAGCGCAAAGGATTACGAAAACGAGTTGAATCAAATGGAAGCGAAAGAATTTGGAGAAAAATTCGAAAAATTACTCGTAAGTTTCAATAAAATATTTACAGAACCCTCGCCCATCTTATCTCCGAATTTGACCCACGAATGAAAATCCGGTCTCTAAAATGTATATATTTTTTGTAGAACGACATGAACCTAAACGAAGATAAAAAGGAACCTTTGCGCCATCTGCCGAAAGAAAATCAGAAACAAATGTTGATAATGAGGTACAGGGGTTCGAGACAGGAAAACAAAAGCAAATTCGACAAGCCCCATCAGTACATCGAATATTTGAGTCGAACGCTGGACTTTACAAATTCTGCGAAAATTCTGAGCTGTGTGGAATCGCTTCGGGTGGCTCTGACCAACAATCCGTTGACGTGGGTGAACGAATTCGGCGTCGAGGGCATGATAACGCTATTCAACGTTTTAGAAAACGCCACCGCAAAGTCAGTTTGTATGTGTTTCGTTGTACAATAATCCAATTAATCCTTGCAGTAAGTTCGATAAGGCATCGGCTAAAATCCAACACGAGTGTCTCAGGTGCATATTGAAGTTTACGAACAATACGGAGGGACTGAAGGCGTTTTTGAAAAATGATCGCGGTCACGAGCTGGTGGCGAGATGTGTGGATCACAGGAAACCGGCCGTTGCCATTTGTGCATTTCAGGTGAACTCATGCAAAAAAATATATAACCCAACTTATCGTCTCTTATTTCTTTAGGATAATTGCTTGTATATTTTTAATCAATAATTCAACTTCATTATCGATTTATTCTCGAGTCCTGAGTGGGACTGACAGATTTATGGTCTCTTCCAGGAAAGATTTGAAGCTTTGCCAGTCAGTTTTTTTATTAACTAATCTGGGAGGTTTTTTTTTGAATGATGGTATCACTCAGTGTTAGAAGGAGAGGGGAATGAGCTCATGTCCCATCCTTCTTCTACTTGCACATAATTTACAGAAATATTTCTGACATTGAAGAAATCAGTCAAGTCAGGAATTTTGATTGGATCAGTTGGCCAATGAGTTCGTTTCCCGGTTGATAATGATTCACATTTTATTTCCTTCATGGCTTCTAGAAGTTCTGTTCACTTAGTTATAGTAAGTCTCGATCCCGAATGAGTATTTTTCGCATTAAAGTTACCACCGATGATGAATCTATGGCCTTGATCAATTAAGAAGTCAATATTGATTTCTTTTGATAGCATGTCTTGGAGGACAATATAACGAAGTAATCATTATCTCGTTCTGTTTTCACCGAAGTAGCTTGGAATACATCAGATTTGCATCCCATTTCTTGATAATAGTGTCCTTTATTCTGCACTTTCTCCTTCAGCAGCATTGGTTAGTATGATACACCTTATACCCCTTAAATTTAATGAAGAATTCATGGGTAAAATCTAGGACTACCTGCAACTCATTTTGATGTTGCAGAAGTCCATTGGCATCCATTCCATGATTCTTAAACTACATGCCATGAAGAGGTCTCTTAGGAGTAGTTCTTATTAATTAATTCATTTGTAGATTTTGGCTGCACTTTGTTTTTTAAACGACAACAATCCTAGAATTCAAGGCTCTGACAAAACCCTATCCGCGATAACAAAATACGCAGAAGAAAAAGGCTGCGATCGTTTCCTACCGATAACCAATTGTATAACGAAAAGTAAAAATACTGAACTCTGGGTAAGTTGTTGTCGATCATAAGGCAAAAATTAATTAATTGTATTTGCAGAGCATGTGCTTGGGTCTCATAAACTCGTTGTTATCTCAAACCGATGATTTCGAGTTCAGGATGCATCTCCGGAATGAAATAGTCAGGACGAATTTGTATGACCATTTAGGTAAGTTTTATTGTTTTTTTTTTTTTTGCATAAAATATTTTGTAAATTTTGGATAGACGACCTCAAGAACGAAGAGGCTGTCAAAACACAATATGGGGTGTTCGAAAACCTAAAGGAGGAAGATGCGGATGAATTGCATTCCAGATTTGAAAATGTACGGGTGGATGTCGATGATATTCAGGACTGTTTTGATTTGCTGAAGCAGTTGACACTCGACACACCGGCTGAGCCGTATTTTTTGAGCATTTTGCAACACCTGCTGTTCATCAGGGACGATTTCCACGTTAGGTAAATGGATTGCAGGTCCGGTTTAGGTTTTATTATCGTATTTTAGACCCGCCTATTATAAGATAATCGAGGAGTGCGTGTCGCAGATCGTTTTGCAAAAATCCGGCTTGGATCCCGATTTCACCAAGAAACATATCGATCTTGACTTGCAACCCTTGCTTGAGGAATTGAAAGGTATGTATGTACAGTCTTTGTCACGTCCGGTTGAGGGCGCAACCGAACGACTGGAGTATTACTGGTTGCCTGCATTTGCTTTCTTGGAATGATGAAATGATGAAGAAATATTCAATGAAAGCAATTTTTTGTGTAGACCGACCTGAGATGATCGAGAAAGAAAAGTATGAAGAACTTAAGCAAGAATTGGATAAGGCTCTTTCAGAAAAGGAAGAGGCGTTGGCGAAACTATCCATCGAAGAGGGTAAAAGTAGTGGAATCGTGAACACCGGCAGATTAGATCCTAAGATTGTAAGTGGATTAGATAAAGTGTTAGGTGTGCCGGCTCCACCGCCTATATCTGGTGCACCACCACCGCCACCTATGCCTGGTATGGGAGGACCACCGCCGCCGCCTATGCCGGGTATGGGGGGACCAAAGCCGCCTCCCATGCCCGGAATGGGCCCGCCGCCACCTCCTATGCCTGGAATGGGACCACCTCCACCACCCATGCCCGGAATTGGGGGACCGCCGCCGCCCCCACCACCTTTTGGTGCACCACCACCTCCCATGCCTGGGATGGTACCTATGCCCGGTATGGTTCATCAGGATGTTCTTCCACATGGATTAAAACCCAAGAAAAAATGGGAAGTTAGCGGACCACTCAAAAGAGCCAATTGGAAGACGGTAAGTTTTTCCATGTTCTGTCACATTTGAGGATTATTTTAAATAAATACTGTTTTAAGATCATCCCACAAAAAATGTCGGAAAAATCATTTTGGGTCAAAGTTCAAGAGGAAAAACTCGCCTCAAATGATATCTTGCAAGGCCTCGAAGAGCGCTTCAGTTCGAAACCAACAACGAAAAAACACGCCGATGCCGTAGATAAGTAGGTCGTTTGCATTCACAACGCGTTTTTTTCTTAAAACTTAACTTTTCTGAAATTTTCCGTCTTATAAAATTATAAAACTTGAATGAAAATATTACGAATTTTTTAATTTTTTTAATGAACTGAAAACGATTTCTTTTCAGGAGCAGTCACACGGGTACTTTGAAAAAATCTAAAGAGTTGAAGGTCCTCGACGGAAAATCCGCCCAAAATATCCTTATTTTGTTGGGCGGTAGCCTGAAACATTTGTCGTACGATGAAATTAAGAGGTATCTCTTGAAATGCGATGGCACCGTGCTGACCGAGCACGTTTTAGAGCAACTCATACAAGTTGGTTTTGAAAGTTTGTTATAGATTTGTACTTATCGGAAGATAAATTTCAGCACTTACCCCCACCGGATCAGCTGTCCAAATTGCAACAATTCAAAGATTCTTACAACGATCTGACCGAAGCCGAACAGTTCTGTGTGAAAATGGCCGAAGTCAAACGACTGCTTCCACGATTGAAATCGCTTCGATTCAAGCAACGGTACATCGAAATGGTCACTGACGTTAAGCCGGTGAGTTTAAGAGTGCAACATGTTCCCTTTATGGGGTTCTTTTCCATACAATCATTCTTTGCATGTAAAGTATAACTTTGTTATTTTAGGATATAGTCGCAGCGACGGCCGCCTGCGAAGAAGTCAAAAAAAGTAAAAAGTTCACGAAAATTTTGGAACTAGTCTTGCTTCTGGGCAACTACATGAACAGTGGCAGTCGGAACGCACAAGCTTTCGGCTTTGAAATCAGCTTTCTGACAAAGGTTAGTGTCGTTCGTACGTTGTGTTCGTCGATGATATTAATTTAATTTACAGTTGAACGGCACGAAAGACGTACAGAACAGCAGGACTCTGTTGCATTACATCGTAGAGACGGTCGAGAACAAATTTCCCGAGTTGTTGAATTTTTACGATGAGATGTCTCACATAGATAAGTAAGTGAGACCGGTTTCGGTCTTTGTGATCACCAAGACGGTTCTTGCGACTGTTGCATGTCAACACTGTAGATGGCGTCTTCGTTTGAACGAGCATTAATTTGATGATTTTTAGAGCGAGTCGGGTTTCGTTGGATACAATTCAGAAAACGTTGCGAGAAATGGACAGCAGTATAAAGAATTTGCAGACGGATATCGCTAATAATCGAGTAGCACAAAACGAAGATGATAAATTCATTGATGTGATGGAAGTATCCTTTTTTTATGAAATCAATCTACCCGAACGTTTGTCCTAATCGACGAGTACTTTTGTCCTAATCCACAAGAAGTTATGTGCGCCATTCTAAATCGAACTAGTCAGACGCTTTCGACAAGGAATTTTTTCCCATAAAATCTCCACTGCACAATTTTCTCTTTTTTATGTTGGGTTGGGTTGGGTTCGGCTCGGCTCTTTTTTTTTCCGTTCGGTTCGGTTGGATTGAATTGCTTCGATTTGGTTCGATTGGTTCGGATTGGGGGGTTCTTATTATAAATCTACACGAACGTTTGTCCTAATCGACACACGCGTTTGTCCTAATCGCCAGTGTGCATTTGTCCTAATCGACGAGTACATTTGACCTAATCCACAAGAAGTTATGTACGCCATTCTAAATCGTACTAGTCAGACGCTTTCGACAAGGAATTTTTTCCCATAAAATCTCCGCTGCACAATTTTCTCTCTTTTATGTTGGGTTGGGTTTACTTTTTTATAACACACATAAATATCTATTGTTTTGATTTTGGATTGTTATACGTACGATGATTTTTTTGCCTTAATTACATGATAAGCAATTCGCGAAAGAAGCACGTGACCAATGCGACGTCATGCAGAAAATGTTCAAAAAGATGGAGACCTTGTATTCGGATCTTGCCGAGTACTACGTCTTCGATAAACAAAAGTACACCCTCGAGGAGTTTTTCACAGATCTGAAAACGTTCAAGGATAATTTTATTGTAAGTTTTAAAAAATTTTCATTATAAAAAAAAATCTAAATATTAAATTTTTTTTTTGAAGCAAGCGAAGAAGGACAACGAGCGTGAAAGAGAGATCGAGGAGAAGAATCGTAAAGCGAAATTGGCGAAAGAGAAGGCGGAGAAAGAAAAGCAGGAACGAGAAGCGCGAAAAAAGGCGATAATCGACATGAATCCTGAACAAACGCAAGAAGGAGTCATGGATAGGTAAAAGAGAATCAGATGGTTCCAATATATTTTATATAATTTATTTTTTAGCTTGTTGGAAGCCCTGCACACCGGCAGTGCGTTCAGCAGAGAGCAGAAACGTAAACGCAATATAAGACCGGCAGGAGGTAGGTTTTTAATTTTTTCTTTTACGAAATACTTAAGTGTACATTTCAGAATAACTGTGTTTTGTTATTTAAGAGTGCTTTCTGGAGAGTCTATTCGGTAAGATTTAGATGTTGAGTAACTCGTTTTGTAGCGTACACTAATTAAAGTTAACTCTTTGCGCCCCGTTAGTAATTAAACAGGTAGTTAAAAATTTTTAAGTGGCATAGCCCGGAATTATTTTTTAATGCGCATGTAATTGCAAGGGGATAATGTAAAATTTGCATGTTTGTTATTAAGTCGGTGTACACTACGTAGTTCATTAACGGTATTTAATTATTAGCACTCATCCCCATTTTTTTTCCGAGTTATAATTTTTTATATTGTTTTAGCTGAAAGACGAGCCCAATTGGTGCGATCGAGGTCGAGAACGAATGTCATAGCTGGTAGAGAATTGCGAGGGTGAGTTTCTATAAAATTAATTGAACAATTTAATTTTTTTTTATATTTACAGGGAAATAGTTGCCTAACGTTAGTGAAGATTATCTACGAGTATTTTATCGACTTTGTACATATTTAACGTTTGTATATTTGAAAGGTGTAAT
Organism: Lethrus apterus; assembly: GCA_018397195.1. Taxonomy (NCBI): domain Eukaryota; kingdom Metazoa; phylum Arthropoda; class Insecta; order Coleoptera; family Geotrupidae; genus Lethrus; species Lethrus apterus. The sequence goes on along the minus strand of JAFFZR010025651.1, from coordinate 6,816 downwards.
TTTTAAATTTGTAAGATTTTCTGAACGATGCTAAAGATTATGTAAGCGGTGCTTTTAATGTATGTATACGATCTGAGGCAGAAAATGCATATACAGGGTGCGATGATGGTGTGTTTTTATGTGCGTAAATATTGTAAAATTATTTTAATAATAACTTATTTTGATATCGTATTTTTGTATTATTTTGAGTACAGTCCTTGTCAACCGGTAATACTCCAGTCGCTCGGTTGTGCCATCAACCAGGCTTGTCTTATTTAATTTGACAATAACTGTACATGGATTTTGTGCAATTAAAGACAAATTCATTTTAACAATTTATTTAAAAATTATATATACAAAATATTTCGAATCGTTCATAAAACGTAACGATGATCACAACAACAAATAGAAGCGGGATCGAAGCTTCTTCATTTACTATAACTGACTGTTTTCGATCGCACGATTTGGATACCTCCCGTTTGTTATCGTCTGCAAATTGGTCTCGTCTGCGGTCGTACAGATGTTATTTTCGTGGCCGAAATCTTTGGGTTCTTTTTTGCCCTCCATGAGGAATATCGTCATAAAGAACATTATGGAACCTAAGGTGACATAAAGTTGATCCGATCTTGGAAAATGGAAAACTTACTTATTCCATAAGCCCCTGCGTAGAAAATGTACAAGCTTTCTCGGAAACCGATTTCTTTGGATACCGGATCTACCAGAATCGGTAGATTACCTCCGATGTTGTTCATCACGAAGAGAAACAAACCAACGGCGGTAGATCTGATATGTAGAGGTACAATTTCGACGAGGATAGCGAACAGTATCCCAAACCACATTTCCGCTATAAAATTTTTAATACGTAGTGATTCCAAATGATTGCAGGCAGCTCAATCATTTGAAAATGATTAATGAAGTTATACAGTGAGAACGTAAAGGTTGGAACATATTCGATAAAATCTTCATTGGGCAACTAAGAAAAAAATGCTCGGACAGGTCGATTTTCTTTTTCAATTGTCTGTTTTTTGCATACGTATATTTTGTATTGCATCTATGTTCGAGTTATGACGTCATCACTTGTTTTTTTTTTTTAATTGCAACACCCTCTTTTGATAGTACCGTTTGAAAGAGTGCATTTTTCTGCGTATATACGCCAATTTTTATGGCATGTTACATAAGAATATTTTCGAGATATTTATTATTATTAATGTTTAATAACCCATTGTTGCATTATTTTCGTTCCGACACTGATCGTAGCTCCTATTTTTGCAAATGTACCTATTATGCTTAGCAACGTGACTTTAGTGAACAAAATTAAACGTCACTGTCAAATATTGCGCAATACAATATTTTCGAGAAAAAGAGCTTTGGTATTCATTGCAATTTAATAAAATAAAATTTCATGGAAAAATTTGACAGTGACGTATATTTGACAGTGACGTATATTTGACAGTGACGTATATTTGACAGTGACGTATATTTGACAGTGACGTATATTTGACAGTGACGTTTTGTTTTGTTCACTAAACGTTGCTAAGCATAATAGGTACATATGAAAAAAAGGAGCTACGATTAGTGTCGGAACGAAAATAATGCAACAATTAAATATTAATAATAAATAGCTCGAAAATATTCTTATGTAACATACCATAAAAATTGGCGTATATACTGAGAAAAATGTACTCTTTCAAATAGTACAATCAAAAGAGGGTGTTGCAATTTAATAAAACAAGCGATGACGTCATAACTCGAACATAGATGACGCAATACAAAATATACGTATACCAAAAGAAAGACATTTAAAAAAGAAAATCGACCTGTCCGAGCATTTTATCTTAAATGCCCAATGAAGATTTTATCGAATATGTTCCAACCTTTATGTTCTCACTGTATAGTATTGTTTAATGGATATGTCAAACTGACATTGTTGATATTTAATTGTCAAAGTGACAATGACAGCTTATGCCTACTTCTGAACAGGTACCTAATATTGTTTCCTTTTCTTAATTGCTATATTAGTATGGTTGTTTATTGCACAGCAGGACTGTACTTTAATTAGGATAAAATTTGTATTCGAATTTATTGTGGACATACCAAAAAAATACGATATTCCAAGCGTAATCATGGCCCATGTGGGATCGAAATACACACTCCCGAAAGCAAACGGTGTCGATATGAGCTGACTGATGGACAAAACAGCAACCCTAGATTTTATCCCCATCTTGGCTACGATTTTATCCGAGACGACGCCACCTATGACGACACCAATACTTCCGATGACTATGGTAACAGCGAACAACATCCAACCCAGATCATAATCCGGATAATACGTCTCGTAATAAAGATCGCAGTTGTATGCGAAACACATACCGCCTAAAAGTTGAAATTAAGTGGACGTTTTCGCAAACGCGAAGAATTACCGCAGTGTCTTATGGAGGCGGCGAGACACAACATGACTATGCGCGGTTCGAAGATGATCTTCCACACCGAAACCTTTTTCGGTTCGGATGCGTTCGCCGCGTCTTCTCCGATGGATTTGCGTTCCGGTTCTCTTAATGTCAAGCCGGTCAACACGGCGATGATCAACGCTATGACTCCGGCTCCGTAGTACGTGATCCTCCAACCCTGAAAAACCTAACGTGAGAGAGTTTCTTCGGCTGATTGTGAAACGTACCAAATCCCAGATGTTCAGGTGGGGTATGTACCTGCCGACTGGAAAAGCTATACCATAACCTCCGTAAATACCCCAGTTGAAAAGCGACATTACCAGAGCCCTTTTTTCTTCGGGGAAGATGTCCGACAGTATTCCTGTAGCCAGAGGATTGCAACCGGATTCCCTAGAAAATTATTATTACGTTTAATAATAATGAAGCAATTGTTTGTTAATAAGTTGTTAATAAACAACTAGGTATTTAAAATAAAAATTTATATTTTTAATTTAACTTACTGTACCTTCCTCGATCCTCGCTTATGCTGGAGGAGGAGAATGATAATTGATGAAAGGACAATTATTTATATAAATAACAAGGTAGACAAAATGAGAAATATTAGAAAGTAAAAAAAAAAGGAAATGTAGATCTGTAGCACTGAGGATTTTATAAAGGTGGGTAGAGGAAGGGCCAGCGAACATAGAAAGTAATAAAATTTAACAAAACTAATGTTATTCGAAGAAAACGTGCAAAATTAATGATTAAAGAAGAAGAAAATTGACAACATAGTGGAAATTTTTCGACTCGCTTGCAAGCTCGACGTCCAACAATCGCGATATGAAAATCTCGATGGGGAATAACCTTCTCGGCATATTGCGATTATATGTCTATTACTCGTCTGGAGAATGAAGGTTGAAGAAGAAGATTGCAAGAAATTTCAAACTAAGAGTCTCTTTAAGCCTATTCTCCAATTTAAGGAAATGCGATTTAAAAGTATGAAGGAAGAAGACAATGGTAAAAACAATAGATGGGATATCTTTAAATTGTTTTTTTCTTTCTCTTGGTTCCTTCTCACCACTTGGCCCAAGTTCACGAAGAACTTAACTGGACTTGAGGGATTTTGGTTCCGGCCACGGCCCTCTTACAGACGGTCAAGTCAAATATGCTTTAAAAACGAAGATTTAGAAAGGGAGGAAAAAATACAACGTGATAAAATAGGGGTAATTGAAACAATTGTATCTAGTTTTTCTAGGCTAAGCGATAAGACAGATGAAGAATATCAAAGTCATCGATGTACTACAAAAAGCACAATTTTCTGAGATACAAAACG
>JAFFZR010025649.1:0-25336 GCA_018397195.1 Lethrus apterus | reverse complement strand
AAGTGTATTTTATGATTTCTTTTTAGTTTTATGGACTCACCTNAACCACAATAATTTCATTTTTACCCCATTTATGGTAAATTGCCCCGGATCCCCGACCGCGGATTTAGAAAATTCATCACCATCAAGATGTTGATATTTTTTACTAATTACTTCGATTTCTTTTTATAAGGAGCTTTAAATATTTTCTGAGCAAATCAAATAATTTTATTGAAATCAATGAAGTAATAATAATATATTTTTAGAAGATACCGCAATACGAAGATGCCACACAACAGAGTGAACTTTACCATTGTTGGCCATCATTGCAATCACAAATTAGTGTAATGATAATAATTATTATTATAATTATAATTATTATTATAGACGTATGTGTTATTATCGAATCATATCTATAATAAAACTTAATACTGCTGTAGAAATAAATCTATAAGTACCACTTTTACTGAACATAAGATATTTTTGTATCATATAACATTTAGTTTTTTAGATTCAGTGGAAATTCACAACAAATTTATTTTTTACATTTTGTCTTTCGTTGTGAAATTTCCACTTAGAGACCGTCTATTTGCGGCGAAACCATTAACATTCTTTATACCTTGTTATAAGTTCAACCCCAAGATATAAAACGGTTTTTATGACGTCTATAATTTCGCTACGTGTCCATTGGCATTTTTATGTGTGCTGATGATAACAGTTTGCTGTGACTGCATTAATATGCATAACAAAAAAAAAAAAACGTTTTTATCTGATTATTTCTGTAACTATTAATTTCATGATTTTGTTTTCTTTGCCAAGTAGTATTATTTTGTCATTGAAAATGACTAAGAGGACATACGAGATATTGTATTAGCGTTACGTATTAAGTTAGAGGCGGGAGAACTGTATGTCTGATGACACTGATGATTGATGACATTGATGATGATGACTATGGTTCTACCGTATAAGAGCTTTAAGCAAAAATGTGTTCGTGTTACGGCAATGTTGGTTGCCAGGTCTACAGGTTTTTCGGGAGATTTAATGTTTTGTCAAGAAAAGTTGTTCAGAATGAAAAGATATGGCGTTATGCAAATTTTCAGAACGATCGGCCTACTTTGATAAATTCCAGTATTGGTCAGTTTCCTTTTGTGTCTTCATTTTCAACTTTTGTGTCAACCTTGTGTCAGCTTGACTTGATCACAAAAACAAAAAAAAATATATAAGATATTTTTAAGCATGAGGTGACTTAATAATTACAAAAACGAAAAACATCGATTACACATGTCAAGTGTTTATTGTAGTATGTAATGTGTCGTTATCTTTCATATCGTTAAAGTAATTGTGAAGTAATGACAATATTTTTACAATAAAATGCTAACGTTAGAACAGAAAATATATTTAGTACAGTGTTATGGACGTGGAAAAAGGTAGAGGGTTAACAGAATAACTTAATACTGTTTTTTTTGTTTTAATAATTTAATTAAAAATTTCTTATATTTTTTTGTTTTTGTGATCATTAAACCATCTCAACGTATGATTGTAGTTTCAATTGCAGATTTGTTTCTTTAAAGTCAAGCTGACACAAAGTTGACACAAAACGAAGTTAAAAATGAAGTTGACACAAAAGGAAGATGACCAATACTGGATTTTATCAAAGTAGGCCGATCATTATGAAAATTTGCATAACGCCATAACTTTTCATTTTGAACAACTTTTCTTAGCAATACTTTGGCGTACTGTGAACGGAAAAGGTAGTTTACCTAGAACTAAAATGGTGTTTGTTAAACTGTAAAGGCCTACTTGACTTTAAAAAATCGAAAGTAAACTAAAAATAAGTTTCAGACCAAGCAGGGCGGAATCCCAAAATATGATATTCCAATTCGAAAATTTTTGGTCAATCATACCTATTGTAAACTCAATCCGGGGACATACTGTATATTAAATACATTTCTAATTTTATTTTACAAAAATATGTGATGTTTAACTTTTAACCGAAGTCATTTACCTGCTGGTGTTTTAATTCATCGCAAACTTCAGAACGTCAATAAATAGACTCATTAATTTTCAATGGCCCCCATCGTCACTCAAGAGTGAATGGGATTGAAATTTAAAAGTGTTTGTTGGTTTGATGTTCTTTTATTCATTCCTTTTCTTTTCTTTTCTCTTTTCAAAATTTTAAAATATATTAATGATTTCGGTACTACATTGTACGTACCTTCATCAGTCATTCAGTCATTACATATAGTGAGTAAATTGATTCGTTTTTATTCTTGATTCTATGGTAATTACATTAACACATAAAAGTGTACTAAATCAATTAATAAGAAATTAGCGAATGAAATTAAGTAAATATATGAGATGCAGCTGCCCTCTCCTGGGCATGTTTTGTCATTATAGGATACGAGCAGAGATCTTTATACTCTTAGAAAGTGCAAGTTAAAGCTATTACTTGTTGGTGGCGCCACTTTTTATTAGTTGTAGATAACGATACGTTTAAAGATTCCTTCGTATGTCCTGAGCTGCATTCTATCGTTGCAGAACGTTGAAAGAACGCCGCATGTATAGGATTTGATTTTTATTAATTTAATAATTTACAATAAAAAATATTTTATAAATTGTACATTTAATGACAGAATAAAAATTAAGTGTTCTATTGAATTATAAATTATTTGGAATTATAACAGTTGATTTTTGAAATATTTTCAGTTGAAGTATAAAAGTGCAAATTAAATTTATGATAATTACATAACATTTCTGAAAATAAACTAAGCCAGTCGCGTGAGGTGAAAGGTCCAATTCTAAACAATATACGTACTAACGGTGCTCCCACCGCACCGTTTATATAAATAGCGGTGAATTATCACTGTAATGTAAACATGTACACATTACAATTAATTTTCTGTCTCATTTTAATCTGCAATATGTGCAAGTTGAATTATGCTATAGTGAAAGATCTTCTCACTGAACTTGAATTAGTACACGTGGTAAGCTATTGCTTTTACCTTGATGAATGAAAATACATTTTTTTCATCGTAATTATGTAAAGTAGAGGATTGTAATAATTTCAGATTTTTCGTCATGGTGCTCGTACGACATATAGATTTTATCCAAACGATCCACATAAAAATTCAACATTTTATCCAGTCGGTTTAGGAGGATTAACTAATGTAAGTTAAATTAGATACGTTCACGTATGAGTCTTATGACGTTAATTAATGCCATACTTGGATATATTTTCTCACAAACTATTGAGCGGCAATATTTGTAAAAGTCGGCAAAGGCAGTTATTTAGAATCACTTTGTATATACTATTGCGGCCGTTAAATTTGATGTGCAATCAAGTTGCCACGATTTTCGAAAATTTACCTTTTGTAAATATTACTTTCTATGTCTATTTTGACAATAATAATATAAAGAATACAAATAATAGGCAAATAGGAAAAAATGGTAATGTTTATTACGAAATAAAATCGTTTTTCTTTCAATTAACAACAATGAATGCACATAAATGACAGCAATGACAACTTATAAAATAAATTTTCACATTCGCTGAGCCACTGGATAAAACCACATCAACAAAGGCAAAACGAATCGTTCCAAATTTAACGGCCGCGATAGTACTTACAAGGTGATCGAAATACACAAATCAATTTTATTAACGATTTTTTTAAAATTCTATGTATATACAGGATCATTTTGAAATGTGTCCCACTATTTCAACAGGTGATTTTAAAATTATTTTATATTTTCGAAAATGTCATTTTTTTTTAATGTGTATTCATTTCCATATATAACTTTATAAAATCCACGCTTAACGTGCTTTCAAATAATATAATACTTCTTAAAACCTTTATGTAAATTAGTTTATTATTTATAAAATTTAGGGTTTCCTAATAATTTTATTTTCCAAAAATAATATATTCTAAGATTACTGCCAATCGATTGTTTCGTCATTTTTCCCAGAAAAATCCTCTTTGTAAGTTTTTAACAAATTCTCTTTCATGTTCTTCTTCAACGTTAGATTTATATTTTATAGAATTCATTCATATGTTCTAAAAATCATTACTTTCTTTAATTTTTTGCGTCTTTTCAGTAAACACTCCGAAGAAAAGCAATTTTTTTACTAAAACGTTTTTCTCAAAAACCAGATCCCCATAATATTTCAAAATGAAAATATTTAATGTGAATAAACCGTACAATGCAAAATAAAAGGTGCGTTTGTTTGATCCTAATTAAAATCAATAATAAAACTTGAAAGGTTTTATTTTTGGTATAATTTTCCATCCTGTCCTCGTTATAAACATATGTATTTGTAACATCAATATATTTTTCAACAGGAAGGAAAACGAGGCGAATATGAATTGGGAAAATTTTTCAGGCGCGAATATGGTCACTTTTTAGGTGAAATATATTCAGAAGATTTAATATACATGAGAAGCACACATACAACTCGTACGAAAATGAGCGCTCAGTTAGTATTGGCAGGAATGTGGCCACCAATGAAGGAACAAAGGTGGCATAATGAATTGCTTTGGCAGCCTATACCAATTGATTTTAAAACTAAGGAAGATGAAGACGTAAGATTTATTAAGGTCTTTTCAACAGTGTAATTTAATGGTTTGCAGCTTGTAAGCCCGTCGTCTTGTATATATAGACGAATGGTTTTAAAAGATATGAGAAATTGGCCAGAAGTTCAACAAAGATTTATTAAGCCCAATAAAGAATTGTTTCTTTATATAGAGAAACACTCTGGATTCCCTATAAGGGACGTAATGGATTTATTAGAGTTTTATTTCATCATTAGTACAGAGGTGAAAAGGATTTAATTAAATTTTAAATAATTAAAAGGTAATTTTTAGAACGAAATGAAATTACCCTTACCAAAATGGACGGAAGCCATTTACCCAGAACCATTAACAAGTACAGCAGCAAGCGTTTACGCATATTGGAATTACGACGAAGAAACCAAGAAAATTAACATCGGTTACCTTTTAAAAAAAATATTAGATGATACTTTCGCTAAAATTGAAGGAAATTTACAACCAAGTGGTAGAAAAATGTTCATGTATTCTGGACATGAATCGACTTTAGGTTACATGCTCGACATTTTAAATTCCACCCAACCGCACATACCACCTTATGGAAGCGCGATTATTTTTGAAATTCGAAAAAACGATAAAAACGATCGTTTTGTGCAGGTGACTATGACCTGATTATTTTTAAAAATTGTTATTTTTTTTATTTGCAGATAAAATATCACACTGATTTGAAAACTACTCCGAATATTTTAATCATTCCTGGATGTAAAGCGTTATGTCCAATTAAAAAATTTTTAGAGTTGCAAGAACACAATATTCCAACAGTTACCTATAAAAAAGCTTGTTCGAGGAAGTACGTCGAAAAAGTTTTACCTGAACAATAATTATTTTTTATAATTTATTTATCAAATTATTTTCTTAATCTGTTTGATATTTATAAGCACCAAGTAGGTGTAATAATCAATATATAATTCACAATTAATTCTTTGCACCACTGAGATAAACATTTTCATTATTTTTTCTTTGTATTCATTTATAGAGCTTTTGTACATTATTGAATTATTATTATATTATAATTTGATTATCCAATAAATATGGCTAGAGCAGCGGCGATAAGTCCTTTTTCGGACTTATAAATATAAATCTTTAAAAATCATTTTATTCTATTTTATTTTTTCATAAAATTTAGTGTATGTTTTATGACTTAATTTATTAATAATAAAATTTAAAATATGTATTAAATATGCCTTCCTTCGTCGACCTATTGGGAACAAATCCAAACTGATGGTTATTTTATATTATTGCTACATAAAAATGAAAGCAAGCACCTGTTCCGGACTTTTCGTCGATTTTACAAAACAACTATAGTACCGATATAAGCTTGAAATTGGACATTATATTTTTATTACTTTTTTCGTCAGCGTATAATCTTGGCAACCTTCAAAAGCTTTGGGAATATATCACTAAATTAATTAGGTAGATTATGTTCCGCGATAGAATCATCAACATAAGACAAAACATAACAACGTATTTCGTTGAGGCTAGCATTTTTTTTTAACAGCTGCATAAATTCTCTTAATTTCATTGGAAAAAATAGTGTTATACGGTCAGAGCTTTCAAATGGAACTGAACTATTCGGGGAATTTAAAATGGAATTTAATACAATCTATAAAGTTAACATTGCTTCAAAATTTGGTATCTTAGAAAATCTATAAATAAATTTCACACTGGCTATAATTATTAATTTTAATCTATGATTTATAGAACATATAGGGGAAATAACTTGCAAAGATACCGAGATTGATCAGATACTCAGTCACAAAGAAAAACTTAAACAAAAGTTAAACGTGTAAGTTAACGTTTCAATATTTAACAAATTTTACGGAATCAAATACTCCTCTTGATTCAGTAAAATTTGTTTATGAAGAAAGTACATTTTAGAGAGTTGTTCTGGGTAAACAAACATTAAAGTAAATTATATACACAATTACAGTCTTGCAACTAATACACCATAGTAATAGGAGTGCAAGGAACGATGGTAGGCGCGGCGCACAAGTTAAAAAAAAAACCATTTACTCAATCAAAATTAGATTAGATTTGGTATATTTAAGCTATCAGTGGGCTTAGATGTTCAAACATCAATTAAGCAATTCCGTTTTTTAGATTAGATATAACTGTTATTAATAATTAGACAAATAATTCTTGTGCTTTCATGTAGTGTTATTATACGATATTTATGTAGTATTTAGTAAAAATTTAAAAAATGTTCTACTTTTATAATGTAATGCTGTAATGTTGAATTATAGCAATTAAATATGAAATAATTTGAATTAAAAACCATCCTTAGCTACAGTTGTTGATTCTCATATACACATTCCATATCAAAATGACATTACCCTGTTGGATAAAATAAAATGACTAATGAGGTAAAAAATGTTAAATTGTTTGCAGATGATTAATTATTGCTTTAGTGAACAGAATGAGCGTAAAGTTATAGTTACAATCTGGCCGGATATAAACAAAAGTTACATTAAATATAAAATTATTATTAACAAACTTAGATTAAACTTGGAAATAAATAATGGAATTTTCAACCTCCAAATAAAGTAAAGTTAGTTAAAGAAATATCAAGTTATCGAAGTTTTAAAAATATCTATCTTTATGATTTATTAAATACCTGAAAATATGGACATTACGGCATTCGCCGATAGGTGGCACCGTGCATTAGTTGTTATGTACATACAACTGCCGTACTAGGCTTAGATCGGAGCCCGGCAAGCATTAGTCGCTCATAATAGACGCACTGACGACGGGTAATAACCCAGAAACCAACTTGGTCGGCGAATGTGAACGATTAATGCAAGTCGAGGTCATGTATCAACAAATTAATGTAAAACTTTATTTAAAATATTATTAATATCATTTTCTTCGTTCCTCAAACACTGTTTACTATATTATTTATGTAAAATTGCATTTTCATTTTTTTTTAATCATTAATAAATAAATTATGTCTTTAATTTACTCATTTTTTTGATAAAATTTATTCGTATGTAGTTTCTCTTTACGGTCTATATCACTTTATATAGACTTATTTAATAATTGCATTTTGGACAATTATTTTCATTTATTTGGACAGTTATTTTCAAAATGTGTCTCAGCACATTGTTAGTTCCGACGCGGCTTCATTGAGATGAGTATGCTGGTCTATAGCTTATCCTAACAAATACTTCAGTTTGTTAGGATAAAGTCTTTATAATGCATGAATGGTAACAATATTAGAATCACTTAGAATATTTCCTATACATTGATCTAATTTTCATTAAGTTTTATAATAAAGAAACTATGAGATTAAAAATAATAATAATAATAATAATGTAATCAGAAAGGTATACAAAATATAACTTATTCATTAATAATTCAATAAAATATCTGAAAAGTTTCGAAATGAGACAGGAAATAAAAAAATGGTTTGACTGCATGCCATAAATATTATAAATCTTTTTATTGCGTATATAAACGTAAAATAATTGAAAATATTTTATCTGCAGATTGGTGCAAGTATATAAAGATTTTGAATAAAATGCATCATCAGCAGAAAGAAACATTCCAAAATGCTGTGCAGTGTTGTAGGTTTCCTAGCTTTGTTTGCTTTCACCAAAGGCGAAACAATGCAACATTATATTGCAAAAGGAGGTACTCTCGAGTTACTTCACGTTGTAAGTACATACATTCATCCAAATATTTCCCTATTTGTATATTTTTTTAGCTATTTAGACATGGTGATCGTACACCAGACCCCGACGGATTGTATCCAAATGATCCATATATCAATGAAACATACTACCCGTTTGGTATAGGCGAATTAACAAATGTATGTTGCTAGCAAATATACAGTTATACATGTTTTAATTTTAGAGAGGAAAAATTACTGCGTATAATATCGGTATCGCGTTGAGGAAAAATTACGATAAATTCTTAGGCGATGTGTACACACCAAACATAATTGAAGTCAATAGTTCTTCCTATTCAAGATGCAAAGCTACGGCGCAATTAGTCCTTGCATCGTTGTTTCCACCAGTGGATATTCTTAGATGGAACAACTATTTAAATTGGCAACCCATTCCATATTCGTATTTACCACGAGAACAAAATACTGTAAGCGAAAATGAATAACGTAAATAATTTTTAAAATTTATTCTTAATAGATGTTCCGCCCGAGTGTATGTAACAATTTTGTTTTTTATTTGACTGAAAGCGAAAAAAAATTTCAAACCAAAAATTTAGTCGACAATAAACTCGTTGAATACATTAGGGAAAACTCTGGTTTGAATCTATCGGTATCAAATCTTGGATTGCAAATATATTCGACACTTAAATCTGAGGTTAGTTTTCAATCAATTTTACTTTGTCAGTGTAAAAAATGCACATTTTAGGTAGAATGGGGCTTCGATTTACCCAGTTGGACGGACAAAGTTTGGCCAAATGACATCGATTCTTTTGCGTCTTTATGTTGGAATATAATGTTTAACACTGATGATCTGAAAACAGTAGGAGCTGGTAATTTTTCACTTTTGTATAAGTTACATCACTCAAAGTAAATTTTAGGTGTTTTGATGTCGAAAATCATTAACGACACGTACTCGAAAATAAATGGTGAAAATGAACGCAAAATTTATTTATATGCGGGTCATGATGCGACTGTAGTGGCTGTATTGAGTTGGTTGGGTGTGTTTAAACCACACAGTCCAACTTACGGAGCATATATCGTATTTGAAATACACAATATATTAAACATACGAGCCATAAGGGTGACATTAATAAATATTAAATTTTTTTATAAAGTTTGTACTTTGTTTTAGATATTGTATCAGAAATATGAGACCCATTCACCAATACCGGTAATTATACCACGCTGTGGGACTGTATGTCCAGTTAACATCTTCGTTGAGTTGTATGAAAAATATTTAGCTACGAGTTATGAAGCCTTGTGTTCATAAACTGAAAAGTATTACTCAATAGTCAGAAAAAAATTATACTAAATTATAATAAAAAATATCGTAAATGGAATAATTTTTATTCGATTTAATTCATTGCCTAGTTGTTTATTTTAATAAATAAGATAAAAAAATCATCGTCATTATTTTTAGGATAAACTGTCAGGTTATGGTCGTATTGTAGAGTATTTGACAGAAACTGAATACAAGCACAAAATTTAAATATTTGGAAATTTATGGTAAGTAGAGTTTCTTACAAGAATTATTTTACTCGCGGACTATATGCTCGGCTGTAGAAACTGTAGTCTTTGATGATACTGTACTATGAAGCAATTGCATATAAACAATTATTATTATTATTATTGCATAGCTTCAATGCAGCCGTTAGGATTATAGTCTAGACTAGTGTTCAGTGGCGCACTGGTTCTAAAAATATTTATTGCCATCAGGAGACAAAGGGGACCCATCCACAACTACAATTTTTTTTATAAACAACATCATAAATAATAAAATTAAATTCACTTATCTTTTGTTGTGATTAATAAATGTCACATAATTTTTGGTATTATTATTTATAAATATTTTTAATTTTAGTTACATACAGTAACAATATTGGAATTTATATTATATTTTTAACATTTTTATCATATTGTCTAAGGAGGCCCACCTGCCATCGGGCACGCTGACACCCTGGCTAGTCCTCAATCAAAATTCCAGTCCACAGAAACACAAAAATGTATATGTTGGGTTGGGTTCGCTCTTTAATCGCAAACTACAATAAAAACAGTCGTCATCAACCTGTCATTTGCCTTTCACGTATACGATTTTTCAAATTTTCAATACATTGCCAATGATTCACAACGACAACGTTTCGTTGGTTTCTTTTATTGAGCATCATCAGCTTACTTTGTCCTTTAAAATTTTTTCGCTTTTTCTCGTCCTGAACGTCGTCTCATATATACAAATTATTCACATTTATAATCTACTTATTATTCTTTCTAATCACCTACTATTCCATACTTATTGTAAATTCCATGTTTATGACGAATGAAAGAAAAGAAGTAGAAAAGAAAAGAATATAAAAGCACAATTTATGATTTGATCTGTGAATATGAATAAAGAATAGAAAGAAAACAGGGTGGAAAACATATAGTGAACTAATAAGGAAAGTTTTTGTCTATTTAGAGTCTCGCATAACCAGAGTACTTTATGAAATGAGCAGTTGAATACTTGAGAGTAGAGAGAACTTGAAACTGGAAAAAAAAAATTTAAGAAAGATTGTAATAAAAGTTTTTTATATAAAGAAATATGTATTTAAATAACCGCAATACTTGCAATTGCTTATGTTTTTCACAGTTTTTTTTTTTTTTTGATATCTAATGTCAATATGTACAATGATAATTAATTTAATCCTATAGCCTATACCACGCGATATATAGATAATATATTTTAGATAGACATGAATGAGTCATATGTCGATCACGAAGAATGACTAATTACGGATCTCTGAGTGTTTATAAAATTTGTATGAATATACTCTTGAATGATAGCAAAATTTATTTCGGGAGACGACAAAAACCGCTACAGATAATCTGTTAATCCAGGATAAGCTTAAGACTGTAAAAGGTATAGTCGAAAACAGTCACAGCATCGCGGTGAAAAATTTTTGTTATTAAATGCTCGATATGCTCGAGCATAAAGGCCTCCGGAACTTCTACAATTATTTAATGGAAAATTATGTAGATGAAGAATCAGCTGTTTTCCCACCTCATATTTGAGCAGAAAATGCCACTACTTTTCTAGAACAACAAATGCCTGCGAATCTTTCCATTCAAGTTTTTATTGCCATCACTCCTCTTTGTATCAGTTGTAAGTGTTTTAAAGGATTTTCAATTTGAAACGTATATAAAGATACAAAGTGTTGCGGAAAAGTGCGAATGAAGCCGGAGCATTACGCAATTACAAGAAAACCCGTGGCTATTTTTGACGATAGATCAAAATTTACCTGTGTTAGCCGTGGCGGTTTTAGTATATGATTTTATTACATGTATGTACTTACGGTGGCTGTTTTTGCCGACCCTGTTTATTTAACAGAATCCCAAATCAAAGTTAAGCTCTATCCCTTTACTGAAACAATATTACTCACGAAATTCGGAAATAAGTGAAGATTTTTGGAGTAAGTCGCTTCAGTCCTTTTTGTATTTTGTGAAATAAAAATTTGTTGTTTGTTGTAACCACGCAAATAAAATCAAAAATCAGGCTTCTTCAATATTTTTTTTTGGCACTCTTGGATACAATCTCCGCTTTTGGGAATTTATTTTAGGTATAAATCCTACCTAATAAAATAGTGTTTCATATCCAACCTGTGTATTTAAAAATGTTTGCTTCCATTTGGAACTATTTAAAGAAAATTGTTGTAATTTTTTAATTTAAAACAATTTAGAAGCAATTTACAAATTTCAACAGATTAATGGATTATTAATTACAAACAATAGTGTGACTAATACGTTTAGGTTTTTCGTCATGCTCACGATCGGGGATTTATAAAATACTTCATAAATTAAACGATAATTTATTCTTCATAGAAGCGAATTAACGTAGCATTAAAAACCTAGGTAGTCTGGTGGGGTATTAATTTACTATAGACTTCTATCGTAAATTAATCTATTGAGTTGGCGATACGTTAAATATCATCAGGTGTGAATTTAAGGTAAATTTTATTAATAATAATAATAAATAATTACTCATTGTTTAAATAAAAGACCTTGTATATTAATATACATGAATTATTCGTTAATCACGGACATTTTAATAATTTGTAAATCTCTTTACAGATGAAGATAAAAATGATGAATATTTTTGTGTTGGCTTTAATATGTGTTTGCCGCGCTGAAGCTTCTGTAAGAATTCAATTTCTTGAGGAAAATGACAATACGTTGGAACTTGTTCACGTGGTAAGTTTTTGTTATGTTTTCTATATTAAAAAGAGAAAAACCTATACGGCTAACCCGATTATAAAATTCCTCACAATATCAATTAAATGTTTACAAGAAATTTATCTACGTAATCGGTATATTCTCTATTAGAAATGTTTTAACAGTGAATCACGTTTAGAAAACGCTGTAAATGCAAATGGATGTGAAGTCAACACCGAATTAATTTGGTGTTACAATGACGTGTTTTTTGGGCACTTAGCATAATTGTGAATAGTTTCAAGCTTATTCACAAAATAACTTAAATAAAAATATATGAATGTAATGAATAAGTAAAGTTTAGTTATTAAAAATACTGTTTACATTGATGTCATACTTTATGCCCCAAGATATAAGTCGATTAATGTTTAACAGTAAGATCTGACCTAAATCCACATTAAATGTAAGCCTTCTTCATGCCGAAGAAAATATTTTAAAAAGTTTTGATCTTTAAAGTTAATGTCCAAGCGAGTTTCGTAAATAGTTTCGTCGATTAATTGCGCTGCGCTGGTTTAGTTATCAAAACGTTGAAGTTACGCGACGTTTGTGTAGTTTTTAAGTAATTGTGTTTTGATATTTCATCGTAAATGTTTCCCACATCACAGTTTGAAAAAATTTCGTTATTTCATGTATTTAAAATATTGGATAATCAAAGTTGTTCAAAGGCGATGTTTTAGAAAAATTATTATTTTTATCAAATATTTGCAAAACCTATAATCTTAGTAAATTTCTAATCCTTAGTTAGTTAGTTTTAATAGTTGATTAAAATATCTTCTATTCGTATATATTTCGCAATTTTTATTTTTAATTAATTTAATTTGAAGGCAAAATTACAAAATTAAAACCGTAACCTTTCACTCAAGGTACGCAAGAAATATTACTATTAAATCTTACAAGGTGACGATGTAGTTACAATAAATATATCTTTAGCGCAAGACTAAAATATAAGAAAGTTTTCAGTTGTTAATTTTTTAGGTATTCAGACATGGTGAGAGGACGCCCGATGCATCAACCATATATCCCAACGATGTTTATAAAAATGAAACTTATTATCCTTACGGATTAGGAGCTTTGACAAACGTAAGAATACTTTTTGTAATTTTCATCATAGAAACAGCTTTTTCTCTCGTATGCGCACATTTTTTATTTCCTTTATAGTCCCTTTGCGCTTAATTTTTTTTTATATTTTTCCTTTTGTCTTTCTTTGTAATATTGACAATTTGTGCCAACCAACATTACAAGAACACCACATTTATGCTTTCTATATTCATTTGATCTTTTTTGTCCAATTTAAATATTTAATCTTAATTTTCTTCAACCCAGTTTTCTTCCATAACATTCACCTTCACCTAGTGAAGTACTATCTCTTTTCTTCTTGGCCTCATTCCATTTCACTTTGTTCTTTAATTTATTCTGATATCTCATTTGATATTAACTATTATACAGTTGATCTAGGATCTAGACGTTATGCAATATTTTCTAACTTGTTTTGTTATTTTCAAAACTGCCAGAAATTCTGTATGGAGTTATCATTCATTTTCCTTCTTTTTTATTTTGTGTTCTTTTCTCGAATTTTCCGTTATATTAACCCTTTTTGATTTCATTTCAGGAAGGTAAACGTACACTATATAATTTGGGTAGATCATTACGTAATCGTTACGATAAATTTCTCGGAAATTTATACATACCCAATGTATTGGACGTACAGTCTTCTCCAATCAAACGAGCCAAAATCTCAGCTCAGCTCGTACTTGCTTCGTTATTTCCACCGTCCAACGTACAAAAATGGAACGAACATTTAAATTGGCAACCAATCGATTTCGAATACAATCCGTCGAACGAAGATCTGGTGAGTTATCCGACTAATTTGGAATTATCTACGAATTTTTTTTTAGTTATTTTTGAATTACCAAAATTGTGATAAATACCTGCAACTCGTACGTCACGTGCTGAAAAGGGTTGTGAAGAACGTAGAGATTGAAAACATCGATAAACTGTCGGATTATTTGACGTTTTATACGGGGTGGGACGTGACGTCGCTTTATAGGATGTTTTTGGTGTATGCGGCCCTCACGTCTGAAGTAAGTTATATATTTTATAGATCGCAAGTTTATTTAGTTTAATTTAAGAGCGAATGGGGATTTAAGTTGCCTAAATGGACGGAACAAGTGTTTCCAGAACCACTTACTTCAATAGCAAATGAATTTTTTGCTTATTTGACCGAGACTGATGATCTCAAAACACTTTCTGGTGGTAAGATTTTTGTACATGTTTTTAAGAAATTTTGGATTTTATATTAGCGGTGGTATTTTTTATGGACGTGCTTTTTTTTATTAATAGCTTATATTTAATTTTAAATATTATTAATAATTAATGATTATTAACGAACACTATAGACGAAATTATCAAATTTTTGGACACAAACCAATATTGAATATGTAAATATAATAAATATAAATTGCGTCTTCATATTTAACATCCTTTCACTGAATTTCACAATTTATTACATAAAACATTATAACAAATTCAACTTTATTCTTTTATAGGATTTCTCTTAAAAAGAATTGCCGAAGACACACAATTAAAAATAAACGGAAGTGCCAGCCATAAAGACAGAAAAATGGTTTTGTATTCAGGACACGACTTTACTATTGTAACATTGTTAAGTACTTTAGGAATATTTAAGCCTCATCATCCCACTTATGGTTCGTATGTAATACTCGAAGTTCATCGCATAGCGAACACTTATGGAATTAAAGTAAACACGTATCGAAAGTTAAATGAGAAATTAAATATTTCTCTTTTAGGTTTTTTACCAAGATTATTCGTCAAAATACCCGAATATAATGACGCTACCAGGTTGCGACGATATATGTCCTTTCGATGCGTTTCTCAAAATATATACCAAATATTTTGCTACGCGGGAAATGTGTAAATTAAATTAATTAAAGATCATTGTGTCTTTGATGTGATATTTTAAAGTATTATGCAAAAATTTTTATTTATTTTATTTAATGCTATGCTATTTTATTTAATCCTACCATTTGGTGTAAGGCTGATTTTTATTTAAATTGACTGTCCTGCCACATATTTCTTTTTCTGCCTATCTTGTGTCATCTGTTTGATATCTTCACACACCCAATTCCCTTTGCTCTTGCTCCTTCTTCAATCTCTTCAATCCTCCTTTTTTGGTCTTCCTCTATATTCTTTCCTTGTTGCTTTCGTTTCATACGCTCCCGTATTATCTGACATGTTGCACATATTTTCGAATCATCTAAAGCAGCCATACTCAACCTTTTTTTGTCTCGGGCCACATACATACGTTTCCTACGTTACGCGGGCCACAACATAGTATATATGTATGCACATATAAAAGCATAGCGGGCCGCAGGTTGAGTATGGCTGATCTAAAGGAACACAAATTAAAAAAAGTACGAAATCAAAAAAATGTCAATTGGTACGTTCTAAGAAATTTAGTGAAAATATGAAAGGGATGGGAATTGATGTAAAATGGAAAATCTTCATACTAGAAGCTACGAGAGAAGCTGTGGTACTACAAAAATAACAAACAAAAACTTGGAAAATGTGATGAAGAATACATGTTTAGATTTATAAATTATTTTGAGGGTTTCCTAGACAATAATATTTTCATATATTTTTACATATAATACAATATAATAATAATTATTATTATAATAATAATTCCAAAAGATAACATAAATAATGTATAAATTTTATGCAAAATTGCAACATTAAATGATGAACGTAAAAATAATATAGTATGACTCTTCGATAAGAACAATTTGTTCAAGGTGATATTTAAGGAATTTTCTATGATTTGCATGAATATTTTACTAGCAAGTAATTATGACTTAAGTCTTAAACTATACGTAGAAACCTACGTACTCTAATTGTAAAACGTTTCAAAAGGATTCGATAAAAAATTTAAATTTACATTACAACAAATGGCATGTTTACGTGTCAGCCTTATCGTTTAGAAATAAACTTATAACTTCCTTTGTTTATAAAATAGAATATTAGAAATTCCACTATATTTAAATACAAGTTAGTTTGTATCCACGTTAGTTTTTAAAATGCGTTTTACGTTGATGTTCGTATATTTTACGTTGTTCATACAATCTTATATTATAAAAAGCACAAAAGGAAAGCAGGCGGAAACACTTATTATGGTTCATGTTGTAAGTACAATGTTACCTTATAGAGCATTTATTTGCACTTATTTTGCAATCATTAAGCTAACAGGAAAATTTGTCGTTAAACTTAATTTTAAAAAAAAATATTTAGTGTTAAATAAATGTTGTTGCAACGCATTATATGCAGTTCAGTTCTTTTAACTGGTTTCATTCATCATAAATATTTGTGTTATTTTCCATTGTTGGGGAAAGTAACTCATGGAAAATGCTATATGTGCTATGTGTTCAGCAAAGTTTTTAGTTTTCTCTGTCTTAATTCTTAATTGTAGCCTGGTATGATTCAACTGTGGAATTTTTGTTTTTCTTGTTGCTCGCCACAAGGAACACATTTTCGAAATCCTCTTCCATAGATGCAAGGTTTGTTTTGCAAACTTGTTCAAATTTTGCATTTTATGCTCATTTAACATTGAAGGCCGAAAATATTAATGCATTTTTAGTTTTAAAATATGTTTCTATAAGAATGCTATTTCTAACATTTTTTTTCCAGTTGTGTAAACATGGAGATCGAACACCTTTATCTTCTTACCCTAAAGACATTTACAGAAATGAAACGTATTACCCTGTTGGATACGGCAAATTAACAAATGTTAAAAATAGTATTTGTGTAAGCATCTTTGTGAATTATTCATTTGCAGGCTGGAAAATTAAGATCCTATAATTTGGGAAAATATCTTAGAAAAAGATACGACAAACTTTTGGGTTATGTGTATTTACCGAGAGTTTTGGAAGTTCAATCTGCACCAACGGCTCGAGCTAAAATGTCCGTTTTGACGTTATTGTCTGCTTTGCTTCCTCCTGTAATAATTCAAAAATGGAACAATAATCTAATGTGGCAGCCAATTCCCTACGAATCAGTGCCAGAAAAATACGACTATGTAAGTTCTAAGCACATAAATTAATATGTACTAATTTTAATTAATGGACGAAATCGATTAATGCTGTAGTTTGAATGTGGCTTTTAGATGTTTTTTCCACAAACGTCGTGCAATGAGCTACAAAAAATTGCCAAAAATTCACTGATAAAAGATATCCAAGACGGAAAATTTAAAGAGTATCAAAGACTTTTTGATTACCTCAGCCACCACACCGGCAAAGAAATAAAAACCATTAACGACGTTTATGAAATTTATGATTGTTTGAAATGTCAGGTAAGTACATAATTTGAACTTTGAAGAAAATATATACAGAGAGATCCAAAATGATTGAAGGTGAAAATTTTCTTAAGTTGGTCAAAATTGTTTTCCATTTGATCAAAATTGATTTTCTTTCTCCCAAAATTTACGTGTACAATATTAAACTATAATTTGTATTTTGTATTGTTTCTTTACTTTAACGAAGTTTATTTATTTAATTAGCAAGTAAAACGAAATATTATACATAAAGTAAAAATTCATGTTCCGCGAAGTTAAAAGTGCTAATAGTGAACTGTCTAACCTGCACACCAAATTTCGATGAAGTAGTACGTTCAGTCAATTTGGATCTCTCTGTATATGTAATATAAGGAACACAGGATTTTTTTATTACATAGATGTTGTCGTTACCTATATCATTTAAAGTTTTTTATTTGGTTGAATACAGAAGAAAAATAAAAACAAGTTTATTTACTACCATCAAGAATTTGTCACTAATTTGAAAAATTTTTAGAAAGAATGGGGGCTTGATCTTCCTTCATGGAGCGACAATATATACTCAGGTGAAATGAAACGTGCAGCTGCTCGTACTTTGGATTATTTAGCAAATACGGATAAACTGAAACAGTTGCGAGCTGGTAGAAACACATTCTGAATTTTAATAATAGCTTAAAAGTTGTTCCACAGGTTTTATGTTAAAAAAAATCATCAACGACACGAAACAAAAAATTAAAAAATCCGCAAATCTGAGGTATAGACAAATGGTAATTTATTCTGGGCATTATGCAAATATTGTGTCTATGTTAAGCTTGTTGGGAGTGTACAAGCGACAATTTCCACCATACAGCTCGTTTATCCTTTTCGAAATTTACAAAAGGAATGGCGAACATGTCGTGAAGGTATCGATTGTTAAATTTATGTTATTGTTATTATATGATCTTTTTAGGTGTTTTATCAAGATTATACTGAAAAGGAACCCAAGCGTTTGAAACTTCCAAAATGTGGTTATAATTGTTCGTTAAATAAGTTTGTTAATTACTACAAAAAATACTTTGCCACTCCAGATGATTGTTAATAAAATTAACATTCGCAAGAACAATTAATTATTAGTTTATTTTTGTATACATTTTTGTTTATAATTTTTTAATATATTAAATGTAAGTTTTTGTATATATTTTCTGGAAACCAATTATGTAATAATGTCCACTGCATAAGAAAGTAAATTTTGTATTTGTGTCTTGGTTTGAGTGAGAAAACTGGCTTTTATATTTTCCAGAAGCAATTTCGCCAGACACATTTATTTTTATATTTATGGTCATGTCGACATATCCTTGTGATTTATTATTGACGTATAGAATTACAATAACACATTATCCATGAAAGATCCTGTTTCCTTTTCGACAACGTACATATCAAAGAAAGAAAAAATATATATAACAACAACCAACAATTATATATATTCACAATAACAATTACTACATAAAATTACTCTCTACAAGCTGTGTAAATTTCTCAAAAGGACAATAATTTTCATTGTGTAATTTAAGCAACTGAAGTTTTGGACTGGAGTCGCTTTTATAAAATACCTAAAATATTTTTTATACAAATCGTATTAATCTTTACTGCCTTTACTACCTTCACAATGTAATCATTTTGTTTTTTGTGCACTTCAATTATAACACAACAACCATAATTTGGCACATGAGGTTGAAAAGAATCCAAAGATATCAAAATTCTAGCAACGTTCGCTTCGTGAGCTGAATAAATATGAAATTTCTTTTGGCTTTTATTATTTATTTTGTTTTTTGTGTCCGACAAAATTTTTCTAAACAAACTCCCTAAAAGAATCAATGTTTGTTAAATATTATTTTATTTGCCTGAAAGCTCAAGATTTATTTACCACATGCAATATTCCTTAACTCCGGCGTACCCATTGACAGCACATATTCCATCTCTGCTATTTTTAAAACAGTTTTGGGCCACACGTCTTCCGTCCATAATGGTAATTTTAAACCTAATTCTTGCTGTAAATAAAACGATAGAAAATACATCAACAAACGCAAATTATGTCGAACCTGTATTTTCAAAGTAAACATGAGTTTCCAAACATCTCTTGTAAATATAATATCTTTACCCATGTGCTCAGTTAAATATTTAAAAACATCCTTATATTGTTCCAAAACTCCAGATTTAATTTGGTACTTTCCATATGCGTATTTGTACCTTGCAGAAAATGCACAAGGTTGTAATATCTGAAATTGTTATGTGTATACAATTTAAACTCATCCTTTAAGTACATACGTCATCATCAGCCCGTTTTACGTAACTGTAAGGAATTGGCTGCCAGTTTAATTCATTATTCCATACCAGTTCATCTTTCGGCGGATAAAGTGCTGCCAAAAATAATTGTAGTGACATTTGGGTTCGATGGAAATCGGTAGTCCAAGCTTCAATAATACCTGGTGTGTAATATTTACCTAAATATTTATCGTATCTATTTCTCATAAATTGTCCCAGTTTATATTCAGTAACTTTTCCTTCCTAAAATGTTTAGATAAAAATATTTACTATCCAATATATTACGAAGACGTACATTTGTTAATTGACCTTGACCAATGGGATAATAATCTAAATTTCTGTGAGGATCTGTCGGATAGGAATAAGCCCATGTGGGCGTTCTTTGTCCATGCCTAAATAGCTGAAAATGTATAATTTCAGAAATTCTTACCGCTTGAATAATTCAACATTTTTGTACCCACCACATGTAAAAGTATTAAACTGTCTTGTTCTGTACTTTGAACTGCAATTAAATAAATTTAAATTTAAGATAAAAGCATCGAATTATATTTTACCATAATATCTTTTTGTTTTTAATAATTCATATTTCATAAAAATTCGTTGTCTAAAATTACATGCAGTAGAAAGAACGTGCACTTTTTGCATTTGATCATTTTTGAAATAATTGACAATTAGTTGACAAACGTCATTACAAACAAAGGTATTTGATCACTTATTGTAATAAATTTTGTTTTCAACATGTGCTCTAGAAGATTTTGAAGTGCAGAAATTGAAGATAAATTTAATTGATGAATGTCTTTAATATGTTATAATTTATCACGTTGGTCTTCATAATCTCATTCCAGGATTTTCCTATTTGTTTTTATTCCACGTTTCTCTTGGCCTAGTGGTAGGCCAAGAGAAACTGTTCCTACCTGTGTTCTGGCTTCTCATACTCTTTTAACTTGCCTTTCTGTTTATTTTCCCCAACAATGCAGTCCTTGTCTTCTAATTTCTAAATTTTTTGTTTTTTTTATTCTTCTGATTCAGAGGGTTCTCCTCAGATACTTCAGTACATTTGCCAGCAAACATTTCTTTGTTACTTTCCGTCAATTCTGTTGATTAGTATTGGCACATATTCAGCGTTTCATACTGTTATTTTTGTTTATTGCAAAACTTCCTAGAAAAAAACAGGATATATTCAGCAATAATAGAAACCAACATGAAAGGAAGTGTCTTATCCTATATAGGAAACGTTTTAATAAATAGCAGAGTAAGCATGAAACAGAAGGCAAAAGCAGGAGTAGGATGCTTGGCACTAAAAGGCAGCACCAAAGAATTAAGAAGCTTGGAATTTGTTTCCAGTGATAGTTAAAACATAGGAAATTTAATAATATGCTACGGACTGAACGCGGATAGTAAAGAGAAAAACCCTTTGACTTAAAAGAGACCTGGCAATCTAGCAAGTAAGATGTAAGATGCTTTAAGATGTAAGAGTAAAAATATGAAAAGAAATAGGGAGCAATTATTGCAGAAACTGCAATAAAAGTTAGAGGAAAAAGAACTGAGAAGAAGACCTCATTAAAAATGTCAGCGGTGACGATGTAAGTTTTACACTTCACTTATTTTTCTTGACTAGCTGATTCTGTGTCTTGCTAGTTGTTTTGCGTTTTTCTATTCCAACAAATAGAATAATAAATAAATAATAATAAATAATAAAAAAAAAAGAAAAAGTTGTTGTGTTCACTTTTATTTTAGTGGGTAGTTATTTCTTGTTGAATGGTTGCTTGTTCAGAGTCAAATATATATGCCACAATAAAGGAAGAAAGCTGTGACAAAGAATAAACAAATAAAGATGTAGAGCTAGAGGAATCCTGGAGAAAATTCATAAATATTATTACAAGGACAGCCAAAGAATCTTGTTTTGCTGCTTTCACATCCAGCAAAACAAGTGACAAAATAAAACAATCACCATGCTGGAATCAACAAGTAAAATAAAACATTAACAAGAAAAAGAAACTGTGGAAGGATATTTTAAACATCAAAACAACAAGACCAAGCCAACAGTTCTAGAATCAGGAAAAAGAAAGAAAAAGCTGTAAAAAGTTCGGCCGAACGTTAGAAACAAATAGTAAAGATGAAATCAAAGCAGACACGATTTTGAGACACAAAGACGGAGTACTTAATGCTAAGATTGGAAGAGAAAATGTTAAACCACTGGAACGAATATTTTAAGGAACTTTCCGGAAGAAATTAAAATAAAAAAAAATCAAAGAGCAAACGATAACGTAAACATCGAATTAATGGAAAAATACAAAATAACAATTAAAGAAGAAAGGAGATAAAAATGTTAAAATTAGGCAAGGCGGCCTCGTCGTTATATCAGCAGAAATGATAAAGTTTTTAGAGCAAAAGGCTATCTCACCAATCATTAAAAAAAAGGTGAAAGAGTGTAAGAATTACAGAGGAATTTCGCTCTTATGTAATTCCAAATAAGGTCTATGAAGTAACATTAAAAAAAAGAATGAGAGCCATTATAGAACTTCAAATAAGAGACGTCCATCATTATTTGCCATTTTCTATAAAGTTTCGTCTATTGCCGTATTTTTTTTTTTTTTATTATTAATACGTATCAGTCATTTTTAAATCCAAGCATTGTTATACGTTAGATAAGTAAATATGGTATAAATATAAATATTTTTTTTACGTGTAATCGCAGTGTAGATTGAAGCAAACGTTAAAAATTTCACTGTTGTAGATTGTCGTTTTATTTAAATCTTTTCAGCTAAAATGGGAGAAGAAACTTTAGTTCTTGTACACGCGGTAAGTACACATAATTTTCTAATAAATAATATTTTAATTGTTTAAGTCCTAATAACAAATAAACATAAATATTAGGTTTTCAGGCATGGTGAACGTACACCAGATATAGCCTTCTTATACCCAAAAGATCCATATTTAAATGAAACGTTTTCTCCATATGGAGAAGGCCAGTTAATGAATGTAAATATGTTCACTTTAAATCGATAAATAAGTTAAATATTATAATGATAGGAAGGAAAAAAGACTATGTACAATCTTGGAACTTATTTACGAAAAAAATACGCTTCGTACCTAGGATGCTCTTACCATCCAGAAATTCTTGAAGCTGTCTCTTCAGAATTCGATAGAGCTAAAACTTCACTTCAATTAGTGTGTGCCTCTTTGTTTGAACCTCAAGGGGAACAAATATGGCACGATAACTGTCCATGGCAACCAATTCCGTTCAAACATGTTTCAGTAAGTGTAATTTATGCATTATTTATTATATTATTATTAATATTATTATTACAACCAAGAATTTGACACTAATTATTTATATCATTTATTTCTTCAGATGCTAACTACTGTCGTTTATTCGAAGGAATTCATTGAAGCTTATAATAAAAATTTTAAAATCAACGGTCAAGATATTTTGGAAAAAAATAAGGACGTGTTGGCTTATTTAAAGGAACATACTGGATTGGAATGTAACACCACAAGGGATGTTTGGATTTTTATTGCTGCAAGTTTAAGTACTGAAGTACTTATTCGCAAATATTCGCTTATGTATTTTACTTAGAAGTCTTTTAGGTTTGTTATGGTTTGAAATTGCCCGAATGGGCCAATGCTGTTTATCCAGAAAAAATAATAGAATTAGTAAATATAGAATATGGCATGCAAACTGCAACGAAAAGGTTACGACAACTTGGTATAGGTACGTAAAGTATGCGTATTATAAAATTATTAATAAATTATCTTTAAGGTGAATTATTACACAAAGTTGTACGTGACACCGAAAGGAAAATAGATGGCGAAAGCAAAGTTAAGTTACATTTATATTCCGGTCATGATTGCAACATTTCAAACATTATGGAAACGCTAATGTTGCCTTATAAATCTTTTCCTGCGAATGGTTCTTGCATAATATTTGAAGTACATCTCATCAATGGGATATATTGGGTTAAAGTATGCATTTTTATTTATATCGCCGAAATAATAACATTTTCGTTTTAGATATTTCATAAAGCATCTAAATTTGAAGAAGCCGAGTTGATGACGATGCCAAATTGTGATGAATTTTGTACGTTTACAAAATTTTCCGAAACGATTAAAAACGCTTGTTGATAAAGTATAATTTTGCATTCGTTAGATGTAGAATATTATTAAATATTCGGTTATATTAAACGGGATCGATAAAAAATTAAAGGCAAATATTTGGATGAGAGATCATTTTATCCCTAATCTAAATTTCCAAAAATGATACGTCTACAAATATTTTAGTTAAATGTTATTTTATTTTATTTTATTTATTTTATTTAACCCTTTCTGTTCAGCCACCTCAACAGGTCGAAGCTATTTACAGAGTCTTAATATGGAATATTACACACTACACAGTTTACAAGAATGAAAAATTGCAGTACATTTTAACTTTCTTTAAATGACTGTTGAATACATATCTGTCTTTTCGTTTCAATTTTCTTTTTTGTTAGTTTTTCCAATTGGTTTATTATACACTTTATTCTTTAGGTGTCAGTCAGTGAAGATATTAAAATGATAGACAGACAATATTTATATAGTTTTATTAATTGTTTTCACAATGCACGCATTTGAAAATAATATTGACTGTGACGTTAACTAGGATTAATTTTGATTCATATAATTATGAATGCGCCTGCTATTTCAAAGATTTACGTCACATATACAAACAAACAATTGCAAATGCTGGTGACCTTTGCTAATAAAAATTTATCTACGCGAATGGCATTAAAATGCTGCCTTATCGTAAATTCTAAACCCATTCTTTACGTAACAGGAGTATAATTTTATGCAAATAGATTGTGCGTAGCAATTTGGAAAGTCATTAAAATTTCATGTGGTAAATATTTATTTATGATTTTGTGTTGTTAAATGTATAAATTTAGATTTTTTTTTTTAAATGGAGGAAGAATGTCAGATAACATCACTCTACATGACATATTAATGATTTTACAAAAATTGAGACAAGAACTGCGCAATGTTTTGATCAATCTTCAGTGGCGTAGCGAGCTTAACTCGCGCCCGGGGCACAATACCTTTTTAGCCCCCCCCCCCATTCGAAAACCATATAATATTATATGTAAAATATACTCGCAAATTAATAAATAAATAAAGTAAAATAAATAAAGTCATAGGCTCAAGCTAGGCTTTAAATTTGAGACAAAAAATGTAATT
>JAFFZR010025647.1:0-19612 GCA_018397195.1 Lethrus apterus | reverse complement strand
CTTTTTTTCTGTTACCCCATATTTTTATCATAAACACAATTTTATTTGTTTTTAATACATTTTTTTCACGAAAGGCTATATACACACATCTTTTAAATAAATTTTCTTATTTAATATTTTTCCGACCTAATCAGTAGAAAACTTCTACAATTTATATTGCAACGTGTTGAAAATATATTATTTAAACATTTAACGTCATTTTATCTCAAAGAATGGGCGACTGGAGGAAATTTTCTAATGTAGAAAGAATCAGTGAAAAAATAAAACAGTTGGAAAATTCCTGAAGAATAATATTTATAGAATAGTGAAGTAATTTGAAACTTATATTTTTTAAAAACTAATAAAAAATATATTTTTGTCATATAATCGTCGGACGTCAGAGCTTTCCAATTTGCGATAAATATGGTCTAAATTTATACTATCATATTTAAGAAAACATATTTATAGAAAACCTTCACGAATGTGAACAACACGTTTCATGTTTATCTACAGAAACTGATTTGCGAAATTATAAAGCAAGTGTAAGGATAAAATGCTTAATGTAATCAATGTTTACTCGCGTGATGTCGCGTGATGTATTAACTCGCGCCCGGGGCACAATACCTTTTTAGCGCCCCCCCCCTTTCGAAAACCATATAATATTATATGTAAAATATACTCGCAAATTAATAAATAAATAAAGTAAAATAAATAAAATCATAGGCTCAAGCTAGGCTTTAAATTTGAGACAAAAAATGTAATTGAGAAAACAAGACTAGATTTTGGAATTTTTGTTTTTGTTAGGATGGAAAAAGAAGATCGTATAATTTAGGTCAAACTTTACGTACACGCTACGAAAATCTTTTGGGGGACGAATATCGATCAGAATATGTAGATCCATGGACATCAGATTACGAAAGAACAAAAATGACTTTACAATTAGTATTGGCTTCGCTATATCCACCGAAAGGTGAACAAATATGGCGCGAAAATCTCCCTTGGCAACCGATACCTTACAAATATTTACCGAAAAATCTAGATAAGGTAAAACTTAAATGTGGGAATATTTTTACTTTTTAGTATTTTTTGGGTGCGATGTATAATCCTGCAAGTCTGGTTGCCTATAAAAATTACGTTGAAAAGAGCGGAACGCAAATAATGGAAATGTATAAAGACACCTTAAAATTTGTGGAAGAAAATGCCGGAATTAAAATACATTCACCGAGAAATGTTCTATTCTTAGCCGGTACGCTTTCAACTGAAGTAAATTAAAATATAAAATGATTAACAATTTTTTAAATCAATAATTTGTTAGCAACAAATGGGCTTGACGTTACCGGAATGGACGGAAACGGTTTGGCCTTATCCGATTGTCAATATTGCAATGTTGGAGTTCGATTTCCTCACAGCTAATGTCAAATTAAAAGCTTTTGCAATTGGTAAAAATTTCAATATAAAATTTCTTCGAACTAATTATGTATTTATTTCAGGAAATTTACTACAAAAAATTGTAAATGATACGCGACTGAAAATTGATGGACAGTCTAAATTCAAGATGCATCTGTATTCAGGACATGAGTTTTCTGTAGCGTTGTTTCTTAAATGTATAGGCTTGTATGTTTCTCACGTACCGTCTTATTGTGCACACGTGATGCTCGAAGTGCACAAAATTAAAGATATATTTGGGTTTAAAGTAATTAATTAATTAATTTATTTTAATTACTTATTTTGATGCTTTTAGATTTATTACAAAGAGTTTAAGGACGATGATGTCATTTTGCTCAAGTTTCCAAATGGTGAGGACTTTTGCTCTTTTGATGATTTCGTGTATATGATCGATGATATACTGAAGGAAACTAAAATAATTTCTTCCCTATAAATTATTTTACAAATAAAAATTAAATAAAGGATTATTTTAACAATATCATTAAAAATGGATATTGTCGTAGCGAAGCTTAACACTTTATAATTGTCATTAAAGTGTTACAGAGACCTTATTGATTATTCGTCGGATTGATACTTCCACCGAATTACAGATGCCGCCGTTGTATCGATCCAGATATTCAAATTTTTATAAAATGTTACAGTGAAGTTAAATAAATTTTTAATTGTATTTTCGACATTTTTTTAACTTTTTTTCACACTAAAATTATTTGTTGGTAATCATCAATATAAATTTAAATTTTTTCTTTTTTTCTGTTACCCCATATTTTTATCATAAACACAATTTTATTTGTTTTTAATACATTTTTTTCACGAAAGGCTATATACACACATCTTTTAAATAAATTTTCTTATTTAATATTTTTCCGACCTAATTAGTAGAAAACTTCTACAATTTATATTGCAACGTGTTGAAAATATATTATTTAAACATTTAACGTCATTTTATCTCAAAGAATGGACGACTGGAGGAAATTTTCTAATGTAGAAAGAATCAGTGAAAAAATAAAACAGTTGGAAAATTCCTGACAAAGACTTTTACTAATAACGAAGAAGACTTTAAATAGAAGAATAATATTTATAGAATAGGGAAAATATTTTGAAACTTATATTTTTTAAAAACTAATAAAAAATATATTTTTGTCATATAATCGTCGGACGTCAGAGCTTTCCAATTTGCGATAAATATGGTCTAAATTTATACTACTATATTTATGTAATAAAATTTTGCAATCATATTTAAGAAAACATATTTATAGAAAACCTTCACGAATACGAACAACACGTTTCATGTTTATCTACAGAAACTGATTTGCGAAATTATAAAGCACGTGTAAGGATAAAATGCTTAATGTAATCAATGTTTACTCGCGTGATGTCTGTTACAAATAATAAAGTTATCGAATTTTTTTAATGTGATTTTTTTTAAATTCATCGTGGAATTTTTTCTTTCTTCAAATTGAATTTCGGTTTTCGTTCGAGATTTTTGAAAGTTAAAAAAGAAAGCGATTTCACAATTTGGATTCATGCACAGGGCATTTATTACCCTAGAGTCTAGGGTCTAGGGCCTAGACATTACTATCTGAAAGTCTTATCATAGCAACACGTAATTTTTGTTATTAAAATTACCTAAAATCCTGATGCATAATATTTTTTGTTATTTAAGGATTTCAAATTAAATGGGAAACCTCATTTTCATTTTCGAAATACAGGCAATTTTTTTTAATAGAAAAACGAAAATAGGAAAGCATAAAACATGCTACAGACGATTCAGTGAACCAAACAGCATATTAATAATGAAATTGATTCAAGGATTTATAAATTATTAAATTTGTATAATAATTATTTTCCTGATAAGGAAATATGTTAATTGGACGTATTCTTTATTTATTGACAATAAACCATCGCCAAGATTATAATTAGTCCACACATAAAGACAGTGAAAAACATGACGTTTGAAATGATATTAAACATAAAAAATTGATAGACGTATGACCGTTACAAAATCACGGTCGGACCCGCCGTGCCCCTGCTGTCACAATGGCGGTACTATAAGAGGATATGCATCAAAGAATTAGTCAGTAATCGACAACGTAACAAAGCTATTGAAGGTCATCGAATCAACAATAATAGATATGGCTTACATACGCTATATTAAATTTTATTAAAATGTTTTTACGTTATTAAACATAATTCAAATTCGGTGCTAATTATATTCGAAAATTTCAAAATTTAAAATGATCAAGTTATTTGCCTGTTTAATTTCATTTATTTTAATAGCGGGTAATTGGGCAGAGCCAGTCGAAGATACCTTACAATTGGTCCATGTGGTAAGTCATTTATGAGTAAATTGTTTCTTTTATCCGTGAAATAAATAATATTTTATGATGTTTGCAGTTTTTTCGTCATGGGAGTCGGACGCCAGAAGAGAAACATACGTATCCTAAGGATCCATACACTTTAAAGGATTTCATGCCAATGGGTTGGGGTCAACTTACCAACGTATGTTTACATAATTATTTTATTCATTTAATCGTTTGAAAAATTCAATTTTTTAAATGATTCGTAAAATGCCGTTCATTTTTACAAAAACATAAAGCATATTTCTTTGATAATGGATATTTAAATTTTAGGTTCATATTTTTCGATATAATTTTAAAAATAAGTTTACTTTTGACCCATAATTAATGGGGAATTTAAATACAAATATTTGCAATAATCACATGCCAGTAATTGTTGACCAAATAAATGTATTTAATAAAAGGCGTCCAAAAATAATTTCAATTAATATAAACAATTCTTCATATTTTTGTATTGATTTTATGTATAGGGTGGAAAGCAACGTGCTTATAAATTAGGAAAAATGTTAAGACGAAGATATAACACATTTCTTGGCGAAATATACACACCAGAAATGGTAGTGGCGACATCAACAGATTACGATAGAACAAAAATGACAGCACTTTTAGTTCTGGCGGGTTTATTTCCTCCATCTCCGTCGCAAAAATGGGACGATCATTTATCGTGGATACCCATCCCTTACCAATTTGATAAAAATGAATTTGATTACGTAAATATTTAACATTTTAAATATTCCACGCCTTCATCGTTTATTTTTAGTTTATTAGACGACCAACTGGTTATTGTCCAATTTACGTTAAAGAACTCAAAGAAGTTTACAAATCTCCTCATTACAAGAAAGTATTAAAAGAAAATGACGAAGTATTAAAATATGTCGAGAAACACACCGGCTACGAGATGAAGAATTTAATGGATGCTTTCGCAATATATCAAACTTTGAATGCTGAACGTCATATGAATTTCACTTTGCTCGATTGGACGCGAAAAATTTTTCCGGAGAAACTCCACTATTTGGCTGGAATGCAATGCGAATTTGAAAATTACAATCAAATTTTGAAACGTCTCAATGGAGGTTCGTAACTCGTTTGTTAAAAACACAACTAAAGAAAAGAAAATTTTAGGTCGCATGTTGAAGAAAATATTAGAAAACATGAAATCGAAAGCGAATGGTACTTTAAAACCGGCAGGAAGAAAAATTTATTTATATTCAGGTCATGAAAATAACGTTATTAACATTTTAGCAGCTCTTAACGTATTTTATCCACACGTGCCAAAATACAGCGCTGCGGCAATAGTCGAATTACATTACCAACCGTCAGAAGAAAAATACTCGGTAAAAGTAAGTATTTGGAAATTTGTCCGAAAAATGTATATCAAAACAACACATTTTAGGTATTTTATTCGAAAGACGTTGACGAAGAACCCGAACTCCAAATATTACCAGGCTGCGATAAATTTTGCGATTTATCGAAATTCGTCGAAATAACCAGACCACACGTGCCTGTGAATTACACTGCCGAATGTCAATCGAACACATATTTGGGTTAATTTTTCAAATTTGTTACATTACATTTAAAGTTAAATTAGTTTTATGATTTTTTAATATTTAACAGTATTAGGATAAGCAATGCACTACAATGTCAATTTTTGCCTGTTTTATTTTTATTGTACGTAAAATATGGTATGATGTTAATGTTATTTGTCATAAATAATTTCATTGGAAAATTGTTTCTTTGCAATATTTATTTCAACGGCAAAAAAATTCATTAAAATTTAAATCACTCGAAATTATTAAATAATTGACGGATTTTATATTGAACTCTGACCTACATAGCAAATCAACTCTTTAAACAGATTAATGAATGATGAATTATAATTGACGTATTTGTGTATAGGACTTTGACTCGGTAGTAAATTTACGATTTGAAATTTATACAAAAATATTTTTAATTGAATATTTGTAAACTGTATATTTTTAATACAATTTGTATTAAATATTTTACTCAAATTGTGGTTAACATTATAATATAATATAATGTATATTAATAAAAATATAATATAAATTACAAATGAAGATAAGTAATATAAGTATATCACATTCGTGGTATTCTAAGTATGGAAATTGCTGGTGGTCTTACAGTCTAAAGTTCACATACAGTTCATATTTCTGTTGGAGTTTCCAGTCGACCTCTTGATTTTGGGTATTTTCGTACTAATTTACAGTAAAATATTTGCAATAGTTGTATGATATTAATATATATAATGTTCATTAATTTTTAATACTAAATTTTACATAAATATCGTTTAATTAAAAATTTTAAAAATGTTAATATTAAAAAAAAGTCTTAGAAAGTAAAATTGATGAAGATCAAATTATATTCTTCAATATAATGATTTTATAGATAAAGTGAGTAAGAAAATTGTATTAAACGAGGCAAGTTGCATCTCAGTTTGAATTTTTGAAATGATTCTCATAAATTTGCGAAACGAAAAAAAATTGTTATTATTCCAACAAAATTCGATTGAGTTGTATTAGGTCTAGGTTGGGCAACGATTAGAAAATACCTTTGACTTTTTTTCCCTACAATATGAGGGATTTTTTATGAAAATATTTCAAATTTATTTAGGATACGATTTAGACTAATTCTTTTATTAGATTACATTGAAAAATCTTCAAAAATATATTAGGTAATAGACTTTTATTATTATTGCTTTTTAGACAACGATTTTAGTCCATTTTCTTCGTAAGAATAAAATCTCTTATTACAAGAACCTATTGGATTATTGTAAAAAAACATGAAAAAATTGCAAGGTTTGATTGCATATTGGTTGATCGTTTTCTGGAGATAACTTTCATCTTTTAATATTTTTCGTAATTTATCGCAAATAGTCTAGCATCAAGCTCGATTGTGGTATATAATTTCTTCAGAAGAAAAGCAACTGCACAGGTAAACCTATTACCTACAATGAGCCCGATTAATTGCTTGTTTTTTTTCTGATGATAAACAACATTTAATATAATTTATTATTAACTTTTTGTCCATATCCAGAGCCGATTTTATTGAGTTGCAATAAGTCTAGCTAAAATATATTTTGCCTTAAAAATATACCAAATAATTTTCTATGAGAACTGTCGATTATAACAAATATGTAAGGTTAAAATGATTGTGGTTTATATAAAATATTTGCGTCTGTACAATAAAATGTTCCTTC
The DNA here is from genome assembly GCA_018397195.1 of Lethrus apterus. NCBI lineage: Eukaryota > Metazoa > Arthropoda > Insecta > Coleoptera > Geotrupidae > Lethrus > Lethrus apterus. The sequence continues at coordinate 12,616 of JAFFZR010025647.1, read as the reverse complement.
ATATACAATAAATTAAATCTATAAAGCAGAAGAGGAGAGTCAAACGGCGGCATGAAGGTGGTCATGAAGGAAGGATATACTAGGGAGGAGAAACAGACTATAACAAGGTTCAGGTGTAGCAGTGAGGAGAAGGGAAATTAACACTGAATTGATGAAGAATGTAAAGTCAGAAGGTGTAGAGTATAGGGTAAGGGATAGGATAAATGACAACACTGGCTGGAAGATTGCGACCAACTGGGTTGGGTTGGGAACTGGATTGGGATAAAAAGAAAAGAAGGAAGAATGGTGCTATAAAAAATGGACAAACAGTTGCAAAGAAGGGTAGATGAGAGAAATTAACATTGAGTAGTTTTTCTTTTTGGTTTGTTATTATAAAATCGTTATTATTATGGAAAGTGAATGCCGAATAAAGGCTGTTTTTGTAGTGAAGTTCTTGTTATCGTATTGGTCCTTGTGTCTTTATAGCAAATCAATATCAAACGATATAAACAATTAATCATTTGTCAGTTCCGTTCGAGTTTAAAATAAATTTTAATATAATCGCATGCACATAAAACGTTTATTACAAAAACTATTATAATTTTTAAAACATTAAATACAATATGAATTGAGCTTTTCTTGCACTATCCTGTGGTTCACGTGATAACTGTATTCGTTCGTTAAAACGGAAGCAGTTAAGGACTAAGATTTAATTTAAGTAATAAATAGCCTTATGGGTGGATCTAGAGAAGAGGTGGAGACATTCATTTATATTAGAAAGCAATATTTTTTTGCCAGACGACCTATGGGAGCGGGAGTGGGATAAGCTGCTTGTCTTTGTGGAGGCAGCCGAGTTCTATGCCTAAAGACAGGTTTATATAAAGCCAGTAGAGGAGCAAGTAACTTGACTTGAATTTTCATAAGCCGGCAAGCAAATAGAACCTGTTTGTGGTGGCAGCCGAGTTCTAGGCCTAAAGACCGGTTTACATGAAGCCAGTAGAGAAGCAAGTCAAGTGAGCAAGTAACTTGACTTGAATTTTCAAAAGCCGGCAAGCAAATAGAACCTGTTTCTATTCACTTGACTTATTACCTTGCCTTGCAACTTCTATCGTACTTGCATTGCCATGTAGATGTTTATACGGAGCAAGTAACTTGTAACAAGTTACTTGCTCACTTGACTTGCTTCTCTACTGGCTTCATATAAAACAAAAGTGCTGTGGATTCCCTGGAGTCTGCCCGTATTTCCCGTGTGTCTAAGATTTCCGTGCAAAGTGTAATTTACGAACAAAAAATCTTACATTTATTAATGATAACATTGTCGAAAAGTAATAACGTCACTTCCACCCTAATTATAATAGATCATCTTTATCATTTATAAATCTTGCGTCGAGAAACGATTACAAGAATTAAATGGCTAAAATTAAATTATTTTTAACAAATGATTGATATTGTTTTATTATTATAAATAAATTTTCCATAATTCAAAATTTTAATTATAATATCAGCGGGAAAAGAAAGCGATTTCGATCAAATCATTCGAAACCCTTTATTTAGAAGCATGATTATAAAACCAAGCAACAACGTATATAACAATACTTAAATTATTTTACAACAAATTTCAACCACAATTATACCACTACTACTAACAATTACGACCTATATACAAATAGTGTTCCCATTATGTCGTTCAGGCAGTCTATATAACTCTAAATAACTTATTAGTCCTAAATCTAATTTCGTTTTAACTATTCATTTTTAATTCATCGCAATCATGTTTAATAATTTATTACAGACATTCTATTTAACATCGTTTATATTATTTTTTTATTTTAAGTGTTCCTTAACTTAATGGCACTACATGTACATGATAAAAAATGAAATATCACAAACAATTGCTCTAGTAGCATGAAAACATTTTCATGAAGATATCTTTTTATTCCCTACGTTCACGGTGATATTTACGTAAAATATATAAATGTGTTATATATTTACATCATGGTAGCATAAAATAGACTAACAATATTTCATAAGCTTGAATTTGTTTGTCGTTAATTCGCGACTTTACGGACGATAATGTTTGACGAACAATATTTTTAAATTATTTGATAATTTGTGCGTTGCATTTTTCAATAAAAAAAATCATTCATCGAATTCTTGTTGCAGTCGATTCGTCAGAAATATGAATTAAGTACATATTTTATGATAGTTTTGGAAATCGGTGAATTTCTGCCAGTAGGGCTGAGTAAGGTTGGGGAGCAAGATTTGAGGAAAAAATGATTACCTGGAAGTGCTGTGTGAGCAGTATTCTGATGTATGGGGTGGAGATATGGGGAGTAAAGGAAGAAATAGAGATAGAGAGAACATGACAGGGAGGAATAAAGAAGGCATTAAGGCTAGAAAGCTCCACCCCGAATTACATGATACTGTAAGAAACAGGGCTGGAAAAACTTGCAATGGAGGCAGGAAGAAAGGCGAGCAGGTACAAAATAGAAATAAGAACGACTAGGAAGGAAGACTCAAAAGGGATGATAGTAGAGGAGTTAGATAAGAGGGAGAGAAAAGGCGAGGCTATCAAATTGGAAAAAAAGAATTGTAGGGTAAGACGAGAGAATAATGGACGAAAGCGACTAGGCATATGCGGGGAGGAATGTAGAAAGGGAGGCGGTGATGAAATGGAAAAAAGGGAAGGCTCAGGGAATATCTGAAAAGAGGTTTGAAAATTTTAGACTTTAGTCTGTTCAATTATGCGATTATAGATTTAATAAAACATCTAAATCTAAAAAAACCTAAAACCAATGGAATTACATGAAAGTTAAGAAATAAATTTTTAGAAAAACATTTTTTTTTAATCCTGTTATGAAAGGCTATTTCTGATCAAGAAAACTGCACAAAGAAATTTTGTATAAAATTAAATTTCCTCCTTCCTAGATAGATAAACAAAATAATCACATATTATGAGGCACAAAACCCATTTATTTGACGATACTTTCCTCCCCTTGAATACAAATCTTGTGTTAATTTTCGAAAAATATTGCACGTCACAAGTATATATTTTCACACATGTGTGCGTCGACTTCATTTATATATAACAAAATATATCAGGGAATTCTTATAATTAGTGACAAGCATTCGTGAGCATTACTGCGGTGGAGGGCAACGGACAACTGTGGTGGTTGCAAAATCGGAGAATTTCTTATCTATGGGAATGCGGTCGTCGTATAATGTAGGAGCTTGTAATATTATACCGGCCGTACCCACGAGTACCGCCAACGTGAATATCCACAAGAATAGTCGATCGAGAACCATCGCTACGTATTTCCAATCTTCTTTTATCTGAAATGAAATACAAAGGATAATGGAAATACTTTTCAATTATTGTCAGATATATTTAAATGATTTAGGGTCACATTCATTAATCATATCTTCGTAATATTTTATTACATAAAATATAGTGATTTTATTAAATCTTTACTCTATGAGAAACTATTATCATAAAGTTCATAAAAATAAAAAGTAGTTTCCGAACGTACTACAATCACACATTGTGCATTGAGGGGAAAATCCTACAATTCAAAATAAAAAAAAGTGTTAGTTAAATTATTGGCGCAAATGTTTAATGTGGAGTGCAATAAACTGAACACAGTAAGATCTTGGCAAATTAGGTTTTTAAAGTAATGTGTTTTTGAAAATATTACACAATAAGCAAACTCAAAGACTGAAGTAGGAAATAAAAAATTATGACTTGAAGAAAGATTTTGAAAAATTTATTTTTATTGTTTTTGGTATCAGTGTTGCATTATGGGGAAATTATTGATGTTGGACACAAAAATAAGTAATTTTTTATTTTATCACTAACTTTGACGTCCTTCTGTTACCAAAGAAGAAAGTCTTCCTCAAAATAAGTATCCATAGTACCTATAGTAGTGCTCACTACGATAAAAAAATGCACGTTTATGATTAGTTGTCTTGAAATTATACGTATCTTATATTCTTGAGCAAGTAAACAGTAAAACGTAAAATGTAATAAAAATATATTTATTACGACACACAAACAAGGTGAGTCAGTTAAGTGTCTATCTTTATATTTTTTTTGTCTTTTGAGGATAAATGAGGGATTTGTATGAGAAAACTTTGTCTATCCTAGTATTTCAGTTTAATTGAACTAGAAGACTAATGGTAACCATTAAGTTGGAATAAGTTGTAATTGTTCTTCTTATTTTAATTAATCGTTGAATATGAAAAATCCGTTGTCGACTTAGTCGTAGTATAAAAAAGTTTTCAATATTAGAAAGAAAATTTTAAATATTTAATCACTACTTTTCAAATATAGGCAAAGCAGCATAAACATGAAACAAATCATCAAAATTCTGAGACAGGCCACTGTCTCAGAATGCCATTATTTGTTAAAAATACACATTTTTGTCAAATTCGATTTATGACCTTCATTTGTTTTCGAATTTTGAATGATCCAATTTTTTCTTAATTTTCCCCTATTATCTGCCTTATTTCATCTTACAGTTGCCAAAAATTACTTGGTAAAATAAAAATATGTACATACAACTATGTAATAAAATCGCCGATCATAAAATGTTCACGTCTCTGTAGGAACAAGTTCATGCAATATGTCGAAGGCAGTGGCGTAGCGAGCTTAACTCGCGCCCGGGGCACAATACCTTTTTAGCCCCCCCCCCCATTCGAAAACTATATAATATTATATGTAAAATATACTCGCAAATTATAATAAAGTAAAATAAATAAAGTCATAGGCTCAAGCTAGGCTTTAAATTTGAGCCAAAAAAAAAGAATTGAGAAAACAAGACTAGATTTTGAAATGTATATGATCATCTAGAATTAGTTCAAAAGATACCTATTATTTATTTTACATATTTATAAAGAAATATTTTAAAAACACGCAATTTTAAAACAATAAAAAAGTAATTATTTTATCAGACAAATCAAGAAAGGAGATAATTTATGTAACCACACAGCGTAGATGCCATAAGGAAGTGCTGACAGACACAGGTCGAGTCAGCCCTGCCAGTAGAAAGGACGTGCCATTTCTATTATAAATATATTATTACAGTTTGATTTAGACTATTAGTGTTCCTTTTTTTCCTTTTTATTTACGAATTAACATTTATTATTTTACACTGGCACTAAATTTAAAATATATTTTCCAGAAATCAATTATAATAAAAGTAAAAATTATCCAGCAATTTTTTGTTTTGTGGACCATTTGGCGCCCCTTTGTGAGTAGCGCCCGGGGCATGATGCCCCCCACCCTTGCCCCCCCTCGCTACGCCACTGGTCGAAGGGATTATTTTTAGAAATATAAACGTAAAAACGCATGTAAATTTGCCTTATTAGAGAAGAACATGCACACAAAACCAGCACAGTACAACAAATGCATACAATGAAAGTAAATTTCTGGACTTTGTGAAACTCCATTTTTATGGAAATTAAAAGTTTTCATTTTCTTACCGACTAACTTTTGCGTTATTTTGCAATTAGTTATTTCGTTAATTTAATTGTTGTTAATATTTGTATATTTTTAAAGATTTTGTAAAAGTTATTGTGACAAATATTAAGATGACATAAATTTATCCAAGCAAATAGCTTTAGCATTTTACAAAAATTATTTACAATTTAAAATTTATCGAAATATTTGTTTATTAATAAGAGGAGAAGAATCGTAAAAATTCAATTACAAAAGTGTAATAAGGATAATAAGTAAAATTACTGGTTGCGAATTGCCATGTTATAAATTTTTTTTCTATGCTCAGCTCTGTTAAAATTGCGACATTTATTTCCTGTATTTTACAAAAATCTAAAAACTTGATAGGCAATGAAATTTGTGCATAATTTGATGTATACATTGGTTTATATAAAATTTAAGATAAAAGAATACTATTTTTGAAGTTTTTATACAATATATACCTACTTACGTGTGTTTTTTAATTCTAAAGCTTTCTACCTTTCGGTGTAAGGTCATATTGTTATACAGTATTGAAAAAACATAAATTTATATTGACTTTTTTATAATAAAAAATCAAATAATAATTACTAAAATATTGACAATTAATTTTGAAATCGAATGTTTATTAATTTGATATAAAAAAATTTCATGTAGTTTTTAATGTTAGAAAATAAATATCAACCTTCGTCGAATCCTCTAGCATTTTCGTGTGCTCCGCGATGAATCTGACACAAAAACACGACTTGTGTATTTCGGGTGGACATCTGGAATGCGAGAAGGCCGGATTTCGTAGCACTGGACTTTTAATTGCCGGGTCGCCTTCTGTCACCGTGAGATCTTCTGCTTCGGACTGGGGCATTATTACCGGTCCGTGGATTTGACAACTTCCACCGAACGGACCTCCATCGGCGAGTCTAGAATAAAATTATACATGTTTCATATAAACAGACGGGAATAAATGGTTTCGAGCAATAATTTTGCAAAATAAACGATGTGGTGAGGCAATATAGGGAGTAGGTACAATTTTACACGTATAATTGAAAAATCTATTTAAACTTTATACATTTACGAAAAGCTATTTCGAGTTGGAACAAATGCACGATAAAATTGATTTTATCTACATGCGGTGCCGAAAATAATTATTATAGAATGAAATTGTGTTGTGTTTTAACCAACAATGAGACTTGCAAAGTTAATGTCAACAGCCAACGATTGTTTTCTTAAACCATTTGTTAGATCGTTAGTTAAAACAAAACTCCGTAAATCAGAGTAGCAGAGAACGATATTTGCAACGGTTAATAATGACTAACGATAACGATAGATTTCATTGTCTTATCTAAGTCCAAGTGAAAAAGGACACAAGTGAAAAGGACAATATACATTGGTAACTTGAAATCACGAATAGAATATATAAATATTATCTAGTAATGATATTCGCAACATTATATGAAGATAAATAAAATTATTTACGGTACCTTGGAGAAAGTTCTTCCTTAGAGGGCGTTCTACTATGAAACCTTTTGGGACTGCAATCATCGCTTTGTGCCGTCGGTTTATACGGGTACAAGCATGTAGAAAATTCCCTTCCTCTCATGATCAGTTTTCCGGAAACGTACCTAAACACTTTAGTCAATTAATCCATTTCCACCGGTGCGATATCTCCTTCCCGTTAATTTATTATTAGATTACCGTCAGCGCAAAACGAACAACAGTAATCAGACGAAACGTTTTTTAAAACAGTTTCGTGATTGTAAATATCCGCGAAGCAATTTCCAGAAAATCGTTTCGTCTCAAAACTTATTAAATTACTAACGATTTTGTTGAACAGAGTTTCGTTTCGTTTCGGGAACTTAAAATTTTATAATATAAATGGGATTCAAACCTGCTTGTTTCAAACATGTACTGGGGACGTCTCATCACTAATAAACGTGGTAATATATGAATGAACACCCTTTTGACCCACGGTGACATTCTGTGCGTTTGGGGAGATCGGAAATGGACGTTTAGCACGACAACCGTAACACATATACTAAAACAATGAAATTTTCTAACGCACACATATTGGATTAATTTAAATTATTGTTTGTAATGTAAACGTAAAGTTAAATTGAACGAACAAATTTTATAGACTATTTAGCAACATGAATATAAATGAAACGACATTTATAGTCAAAATAACACTAAAAGAAAATTTATTTTTACGAATCTATTTTATCCTGTTCGTAAAATTTATTTATGTATTTGCACATTTACTCACCTTATCGATACTAATATCATTGCGAATATGAGATACTTTCCTAGAAGCGGAACGACGAGAGATGTAGGTGGAATAATTTCGACGACAAGCAAGAAGAATACGTGCAGACTAATGAGAATTGAAATAGAGAGCGTCACCTGAAAACGACGAATAAAAATGTTATAAAAATTTTATCTTTGTAATTATTGCACTAAAACACTTCTAATTACGAGTCGTTTCATCGGAACTCGTTAAAATTTTTGTAAAAGCAACTCATCAAGAGAATACTAATTAGCTCTGGATATAAAAAAAAAAAAAACGTTTAATTTGTGGATTGTAGAGATTTCTATTATTCATTTACGGAAAACCTGGACAATATTTATATCTTTAATATTCCATCATATGTGTTTATTACACAATATTAAGAGAATACTAATTGGCTCTGAATATAAAAAAACAGACTTATAATTTGTGGATTGTAGAGATTTCTATTATTAATTTACGGAAAACTGGACAATATTTATATTTTGTTTTCATTAAACATTATTGTAAACATAAATAAAACTAATGTCGATAACGTTGAAATTTTTAAATTATGTATTTGTTTATTTCAAAATGCAATGTGAATTAAATGCGAACTGAATATTATTGAAATTCTATGACAGCCGAAGCTCGCCGCAAATGTAAAGGAAACTTTACATTGATGTTTCTGTGGCGATTTGAACGCGGGTGAGTTGACAATGGAATCTTGAAAGCATCTCTAAAAGACCCCCTTTCGAGCTGACGCAAATGTGAATAGATCTACATCGCCTAAGATTTAAGATCATTAGGAAGTTTTTAAAAAAGATGAGACGAAGCATGTGTTCCTGCATTATTTTTGCGTGAAATTAACGAAGAAGTTCTTTGATAATTTTAAGTTTATTTAAAATTATTTTTCATTCATTATGACGATATTATTATTATTATTATTAATAAATTCAAAAGCAAGTCTAAATATATACACAAACTGAACTTTTTGTTTCAAATTTGCAAAATCAATAAATAAATGTTACAAATATAAAAACAAAACAAGTTCGAAATAAAAAATTCAAGGACGATATTCAGGACAATTAAAAATAATCCATATTGAGGTTGAACGTAATTGCAGATATAGAAGAAAACCCCGAATGTTGGTACACAATGTGTTAGTGAAGATCAAAGACACATTAATTAAACATTTATTAATGTGATAATGAATAGAACGTTATATTGTTGTATCACATCAAAGGAACAGTTTTGTTATCAATTCGAATTTGGTGGGTTAAATTTGATATTTGATATAAATAATTAATTATAACAATGTAAAGGTAATATAATGCATGCTTAGGACATCAAACGAAATTGTTGATATTTATGAATTGATTACAATATTGTTTGAATTCACAATCAACATTTTCTATTTCTTTGAAAATTATGGACACAATGTCTGAAGCTATTAGAATGCACGAGCGATCGAGTATCAACTATCAACGAGTGGAGTGAATAGAAGCGCAAAGGAGTTAGTTTATTTAGCGACAAATAGAACTGACAAATCCAATTCAAAAGCCAACGAATGGACAAAATAAATAAATTTAACTATTACTAGAGTAGAATTAATTGTAATTTATTTTTGGTTTCCACTGAAGACGCCAACTGTGTGAAGTGTATATGGATATTAAACAGCTTTTTGGCGAAATTGTTCTTTTAATTATTTTATTACTATTAATCAATATATTATTTAGTTTACACCTCTTCCAACTGATTTAAAAAAAAATCGTATTATTTTCAACATGTTCGTTTTTTTAAATAAAACAATTGATGGTGGCTTGAACCATCTGCTCATCAATATTTATGTTTTTATCTATCGGAAGCGATAAACATATTTTGCTTTAATGACGTCGTAATAATGGAATAACGTAAAGCCGATCATTATTTTACACTCGGAAAAGCTATATAATTTATTCATACTGCGCTAAATTTGTCACATTATCATATTGCAAAAAGTAATAATAATAAAATAAATCACAATAATTCTAAAAAGATATGTGAAGAATTTGATAAAGGTAACAGAGGAAGATAAAAGACATTTTAATGAAATGAGAGGCAATGGCTAAACGAACATGCGGGAAAAGCAAGAGGGAACATCTAAAAAGGGAATTAAGACCTTTGGAAGAATAAAGCTCTTAATTCCCTTTTTAGATGTTCCCTCTTGCTTTTCCTGCATGTCAGTTTAGCCATTGCTCTCACTTCATTAAAATGTCTTTTATCTTCCTCTGTTGCTTTCTTCAAATTCTTCATATATCCTTTTAGAATTATAGTATTTTATTTGAAATTTTTTGCAATATAATAATGCTCATCATAAAAACAAAGATTTGTGGAAACTTCTACCAAGAAGCAAAAAACCACACAACAAAGATATGACAATAAACTACTGTAGAAATGATTTGGGAGGATCAGTACGATTAGATAAAAAGTTAAATATATGGACACATTATTTTCAGAAGATATTGGGCAAAGAAATAAACCAGATGCAAATCAATCCACCAAATTTGTAGGAAGTTGAGTACCAGGGAACCAACAAAGCAAAAGTTGAGGATGTTGTTAGTAAATTGAAAAATAATAAAAGTCCTAGAGAGAATGGAATCCCAGTCGAATTGTTGAAGGAAGGAGCTTGCGAAAGTGCATAATGGACATGATAAAAGTAAAAATTAAAGGATTTTTTTCAATAAGTTTTCCGGTAGATAGAGGTGGATAGAGAAAGATTTGAGGAGGGTTGGTTTGGAGATGTGGGAAAAGACAGCGAGAAATAGGAAAAAAATGGAGTAGTCATGATTTTACAAACAGTAGCCATGGGTCGATCCGGCCTATAGCTGATTATTTAAAATTTTCTAAACGCCCCTTACATCTAACCATCTGGAATAATATCTTTCGTGGAATCCAATAATCTATTCAGGGAGTTGTGCTTTTTTCGTATCAAATTTCTTAAATAAATTGTTCAGTCGATTAGATTAGATTAGATTAGATATATTTTTCTACGAGTATTTAACTCGTAGAAAAATATAATATAAAAAGCTAATAAAGAAAAAGAGACGAATTTGATAAGAGATAACACAAGTGTGCAAATTGCAAACTGTGCTACGTAGAGACGTAATGTAAATTTAAGAAGAGAACAAGTTTTACGACACAATTATCCTCTATCGTTTGCTAGCAAAAAGTTTGCGACGAAGTAAGAAGTTCGAAAAATATTCATATTTAACTTAGAAGGTGCATTTTATGATTTAATGGTGGAAGTTTTTGTAAGTGGATAAAATTTACAGTAAAATTTTCAAATATTTTTTTTTTATTTTATTTACGTTATATGACGATTTATACAGGTGATTTTTTGAAAACGATCCGCCTGAGATATTTCAAAAACCAAAAGGAAATTAAAAATTTCCGAAAACAGGTCCACTTATATGTCAAGAGGAAACGGTTTGACCTATGATTCACACTTTTGACGTTTACCCTTGCGCCCGCACGAATATCTCCCCAAAAATTTTAAAATTTTAACTCATCTCAAATGAAAGAGCAATCGATGGGCTTTACAGATGTGTTTGAATTTTTGAATTCTGATCATTACTTCCCGAGTTATTGAGCTCTGAATATTCAAACTTTCTTCATTTTTTTACCGGTCTGTAACTAACAAAAAGCGAAATGCTCCAAACCGAGTAGATACCCCTTGCTTGCTATTTCAAAATTTCAAAACATGTGTCCTTGCAAAGAAACTTCACCTGTTTCAGTATTTTTAAGCAACTAATCTCCAAGGTGACATAAAAAATGAAGAAAGTTTGAATATTCAAAGCTTACTAGCTCGGGAAGTAATGATCAGAATTCAAAAATTCAAACACATCTGTAAAGCCCATCGATTGCTCTTTCATTTGAACGCGATGGGTCATTCCATTTAAAATTTTTGGGGAGGTATTCGTAGTAGACCTGTTTTCGGAAATTTTTAATTTCCTTTTGGTTTCTGAAATATCTCAGGCGGATCAGTTTCAAAAAATCACCTGTATAACATAAAAAAAAAGTCGAACGTATTTAAAAATTCAGTTCAATAATTTCAAAATTCATAGTAAAAAATAAATATTATGCAAATAAAATGTTAAAAATATTCAATTCAAGTACCTTTTGAAACAAATCTAAATTTATATAATAATACTAATAATAATAATAATATTATTGACCAACATTAAGCTATCAAATCAAGTGTTCAAAATTTACAATTTACTACTTGGCAGAAGGCAAGTCGATGCATTAATTCCTGAATAACATTTTGAAGCATTTTTGGGGTAATCGCCTGAATTTCATTTCGGATTCTTCTAAGACATCAATTCAATTTGGTCTGTTAACGTAGACCTTGCTCTTAAGATAATCCCACAAAAAATAATCTAAATGCGTGAGGTTTTGGGATCGTGCCAGCCATTCAATTGGCCCTCGCCTCTCAATCCAGTGCACAGGAAAAATGTCGTTTAAGTATGTAATCCCGAACAGTAATGCGGTAATGAGCGGGAACATCGGGGTCATCGTGATTTGGGTACAGCACGGCTAGAGCAGGAACGAGATGGTCTCTGAATAGTTCCAAATACTTTTCACCTGTTAGCTTTCCTTCAATAAAACAACCGCACATTGCTGTATGCAGAATTTCAAGGGGAATCAGATTCCATTTTTACGAAAAAGGACTACGTGATTATTATGGCCGGTTCAAACAATATAGCGAGTGGTCTATCATTAAAAAGTGTAGTTCTAACCAACGTGCTTAATTCCCTATCTTCTACAAACTTAATACTTGTGTCTGTTCCGTACAAGAAGAACAGAGTCGCCTTCAACAAATTAGCATACAGTCTTAATTGTAAAATGCATGACTTGCTCCT